>BGPR01036222.1:0-15632 GCA_013235015.1 Araneus ventricosus
GCCTAGCAAAGAGCCTTGGGGACAGTTCTAATTGGAGAGGGCTGATGAATTTTCTTATTCAACTCCAAAAGTTCCATTTGCAGGCCAGAATGAATAGGTAAGGAAACGAATGTAACGCAGCCGGGGATGTGTGCTCCCTTTGACTTTTTGTCGAGAAGATTGTTTTTGTTTAAGATTGTCAGAATTAAAATTCGAATTTCAGAAGGTGCAAGTGATGCTCCCTGAAAAAACTGAAAAAGAAAAGTTAAAATTTTGTCAATAGATGGCGCTGCGCCAATATCTAACTCTGAATCTAGAGGTATTTGAATTAGCGGATTGTAAATTTAATAAAGTTGAAATAAATTGTTCTTTATTTATTTAACAAAAATTCTGCAAAAATCACCTCACATATTGGCGCAGCGACCTGTTGATGAAAATTGTAGTTATTTTTTCTTGTTTTTCCTCGGCTTTCACAGAGCGCATACTAGCGAAATTGTGTTTCGAGTTTTTTTCTTTCACATGAATAAGGACAGGCAGACAGAACGCCGTCCCATGCCCCCGTGTCTGATGCCATTGCAGCAACTGAACCGGTTGAGTGGACATGGTACATCAAGGACAGACAGACAGTCAAACATTTGACAGATTTAGTTAAAAAATTTCTACAGATCTGCAGGTCTAGTGATAAAGCCATGCACCAAATTTCATTCATCTAGTTCATTATATTTTTGAGTTATCTGACTAACAAGCACGGACGGACAAAAAGACCTCCCACAGACGAGTTTCACCCAAAATATTTCTACAATTCCAAGAGATCTATAATGTTGGTGCAAAGACCGCATACCAAATTACTTCTGGCTAATTGCGTTTTTTAAATTATTTTCTCCACAAATAGAGATTAGGAGGGGGCGAAGAGATTCGTCAATATCTCGAAGTCCAAATTTTTTTGCTACTCCGATTCTTCCTATTTTTTACTTCGCATATGAGAGAATGAAAATCTGGAGAGTGGTCTCGCCTCAACAGTGGCGAATCCAGGGGGGGGGGCAACGGGCTTCAGCCCCCCCCAGACCCAAGTCAGAATTCTTGATTTTATGTAAAATAATTACAACTTTTTTTCTTAATTTCCCTCTTCTGAAAAATAATAAAAACGTTTCAACATTGTTTTCTGGCTATACAGGCTATAAAATTTTCCTACTTTTGTAGTCATTTCCCTTGTATTTGTTAGTTTTACGCGCTCGAAGACATTTTTTGGCTAGTTATTTCATTGTAATTTTTATTAAATATCGAAAGTATTGTATCGTTCTTTATGATTCTTATTGTCAGGTGAGTAAAGTCTATAAAGTTAAACAGTTTTGGTGTACTATAACCTTGAGGTTTGACATTCGTCACGACGATACAAAATTTTTATGCCCTCAGCCCCCTCCCAGACCCAAATCCTAGATTCGCCCCTCAATCATCTCGTCTCCAGGGCGATTGCAATTTTCCCTCTTTTTGTAATTCACATATGAGGGTAAAAGTTGGAGAGTGTTCCTTCAACCATCTCGTTTCCAGGGCGATTACAACTTTCCCTCTTTTCATAATTCGCATATGAGAAATTTAAAACTGGAGAGTGGTCCCTAAACCAATTCTCCAATCCAGAGCGATTCCAATTTTCCCTCTTTTCATAATTTACTTATGAGGGTAAAAATTGGAGACTGGGCCCTCAACCATCTCCTCTCCAGGACGATTACAATTTTCCCTCTTTTTATAATTCACATATGAGAGAGTAGAAATCTGGAAAATGGTCCCCCCTCAACCATCTCGTCTCCAGGGCGATTACAATTTTCCCTCTTTTTGCAATTCACATACGAGATAGTAAAAATCTGGAGAGTGGTCCCTCAACCATCTCGTCTCAAGTGTGATTACAATTTTCCCTCTTTTTATAATTCACATATGAGGAAGTAAAAGTTGAAGAGTGGTCCCTCAACCATCTCGTCTCAAGGGCAATTACAATTTTCCCTCTTTTTATAATTCACATACGAGATAGTAAAAATCTGGAGAGTGGTCCCTCAACCATCTCGTCTCAAGTGTGATTACAATTTTCCCTCTTTTTATAATTCACATATGAGGAAGTAAAAGTTGAAGAGTGGTCCCTCAACCATCTCGTCTCAAGGGCAATTACAATTTTCCCTCTTTTTATAATTCACATACGAGATAGTAAAATTCTGGAGAGTGGTCCCTCAACCATCTCGTCTCAAGTGCGATTACAGCTTCCACTCTTTTTATAATTCACATATGAGTCCCTCGACCCTCTCGTCTCCAATGTAGACTACCAGTTTGTTTGTCTGCCCGTATTTGTATGAAAAACAATGTTGCCCAAGATAAATTAAATTTAGCATGTCATCCTGATACCCAAATTGTAGATTTGCATCGAATTTTGGACCCGATTGGTCAACGGGGAGTCCAAAATACATACTTCATTCTCTTCACCATAGTACGGATGTAAACACGTAACGCACCCAGTGCAAGAAGTATACGAGAAAGTCGAGGGGAGAACATTCCCGTTGGTTTTGGGTTTAATTTAACAGTTGAAAGTTGTTTCTGTTTGGTATATATAAGAGTGTATGTTTAATTTTTTTCAGCTGCCAGTCTTGAAGACGAAGTCCAAAGGCGGCGGACTGCGCCCATGAATGGAGTTATCATCTTCACCTATGATTGTTGAGAGAAATATATCGAAGAACAAGATTGTAAGAAACTCTAATTTTTGAATGGTGTACTTTGAAGGAAAATAATTTCAAATTTTGATGAAAAAAAGTCATTTTTGCAAACGGCCGGTTGCAAAGAGATGGGAAAACTTGCTAACTTTTTAAAAGTTATGTTTGCATCAAAGATATAAACTCCAGTCTTACAAATTAATGCAATTTAGAAACATCAATATTACTCATTGATTCAAGTTAGAAACTCCAGTCTTACAGATTTATTCAATTAGAAGCAAATCAGTTTCAAGATGACGGAAAAAGAGTTTAATATACTAAGTTGGAAATTCTAATCTTACTCATTAATGCTATAGAAGCAAAAGAATTTAATAAGCAGGAGAAATCACCTTACTATACGTAAATAATATTGAGAGTTCTGATTTTTGAGATGATTTGAACAGATGAAATTTCGCTGAGAAAATCCGTTTTATATCCACATACGGAAAACAGTGCACTATTTTATCATGAAGTGTTTACAAAAGCTGTTATTTTATGCATTTATTACGATTATTACATATTAATTTAACTAATTCTTCTAATTTTCTATGCTATTTTAAGCATTTCGAATGCTTTTAGGATATATAAAGATATGAGATTAACTTCAAATTTTTCTGTCTCTAGCTGAAAATGTATCTAATTGATGCATGAGATATAAAATATTGCACAAAAATAGTCCGCTTCTTGTCAATAATCTTTCACAGATTTTTTCGTAATTATAAGTTACTTATCTCAAAAATTAAATTAATTACCTTAATTTGCTTTGATAATATAATATTTTAAGCATTGAAATTAAATTTTGCTTGAACTTGCATATTTCCTTACGTTAAACAATAGCTGCTGCGAAGCCTAACGAAAATAAAATTCCAGTGGAATTCCACCCTCCTCAGGGACTCGCTTTCTTTAGGTGAGGGCAAGTTTCACGATCTCCAGGCACCCGAGTGATCTTTGCTCATGGAGTGCCATCTGTGAAAATCACAGATGTCGCCTTCCTCTTGAGCAATCCTAAAATTCTTCTACCTTTCATTTATTTTTTTCATCCTTCCTTTCCACCTCCAATTACATTTCTCTCATTATTATCTAAATTTTCTACACAATAATATTTCTCTAGCATTAATTCTAAATCATGTAACTCAAATTGCCTGAATTTTCGAAAGAAAGTTGTTTTTTAATAGTTTCTATGAATCATCAGAACTCTCAGGGATCATAACCCTCAGCAAGACAGCAATTTTGGTTTGTTGTCCCATCGCTTGCCAAGTACAAAATCTAACTAACAAGGTTAGCTTTCTGGATTTTATGTGATTCATGTATAAATTTTTAATATCAACGTCGGCTTACTGTCCCATCGATTGCTGTATATATCATCTGACAAGCAAAGTTAACTTGCTGGCCTTTAAATTCCTGATGCATAAATTTTAAATATGAACACTGCATTTGCTGACCAATTCGTGATGTACAAAATCTGACTACCAACGTTAGTTTGCCAGAATTAAATTCTAAATATCAAAATCGTCTTGCTGGCCCATACGTTTGCCGTGTATGGCGTCCCGTAAGGAGGAAAATGGAGTCCTGGGGTTCCTGCGGTGTTCCATATCGGGCTAGGATGGAAATGTCCGGGAATTCTGTTGCGTACCCTTTGGTCCAGGCTTCTCTGTAGACGGGCGGCAGGGGTGAGCCCGCTCTCTGTCAATCGGCTGGTGGTATGCTCTGTAAGCATAGTTCAGAGCATGCTGCTGTAGGGCTAGTGTTGCAGCCACTGGTGGGTTACCACCTGGACACTGTACCACTATATCTCGGTGTTACCCCTGGAGAAAGTGCCGAGGCTGGTGGTTCCAGAGCCGGTTACTGCTTCCCCTTGTTGGGCTCCGTGGTGGGCGGGGGGCCACTGAGACGAAAAAAGAATATTTTCAATATGGCTTCCTCTACAACTTCGCGCCCTGGCAGAGGCCTAAATCTGCCAAACTCAAAAGATGTTTCGGCGCAAAATGCTGATGAGGAGAAAGGCGATCAGTTGATGAAATCAACTTTCGACCTTTTGGAAAGAGGAGAAAAGGAAATCATACTCGATAACAAGCATAGAGATGTAATTTTGATATTAGGAAACACAGGAAGTGGTAAAAGTACCTTTACTCAATGGGTAGCTGGTGACAACACTAAAATGATATCAAAGGAGACAGAGGAAGGCACTGGCGAATACATCATTGAAGATCATAACAGGATTGGGAATACTACTTTAAAATCCAAAACAATTTTCCCTGAACTGGTAGTTGATGCTAAAACGAATGCTGCTTACTACGATTTTCCTGGTTTCAGCGACACTCAGGGCACCAGCCATGACATAGCGACGACTTATTTCATCAAGAAAGTCGTAGACTATTCTGAAAGTGTCAAGATGGTTTTTACTATCAGCCACCCCTCAGTAAGGAAAGGCGTGGACAGGCAAGACTTCATGAAACTTATGAGACATGCTACTGATCTCGTGAGAGACATTAAAAAATTTAAAAAGAGCATTGCCATTGTTGCTACCAAAGTCGATAACCAGTACATAAAACAGGACAAGAATTTCATTTTAGTTGAAGACGACAAAGTGACCGCCGCCATTGCTCATTTTCTGGAAGAGGCCAAACTATATTTAGAAGATAATTCAAAACTTCCAAATGTTTCTAAAAAAGAGAATAGATTTTACGAAAATGCGATCAAATTTGTGGAAGTTTTATTAGAAAAAGAAGGAGAGAAATATACCAGGATAGGAATATTTAGAAGACCAGACATGCCAGGTCCTGTCAGTGATATTCCATTGCTGCAAGAAGGTAAACGGGATATCGAAAGAATTGTTTATGAAACACTTAATTTCACTGCAAGAAATAACGAAGATTTCGGATACACCTTGTCTGAAGAAACGAAAAATGACATCAATGAGATAATAGAAGAAATTAACAAGAACTTGTGGTCTAGCCTCAGTGATATTGCAGGAAATATTCGAGAGTATTATCGAAATCTGGCAGAACAAGTTCGTGACAAGATAAACTTATTTGTTTCTGACGCAAACGCTCTGCACGTGAATTTTTCAGAAGCCGAAGCCTTTAGGAATAAATTCAACAGTGGATACCACATGACATCAGAAGTAGTAAATAAAATGAACAATTTAACGAATCCCGAAAAATTAGCAGTGGTAATTAACAGCACAATTTCAAATTTAGATATTGACGTATCTGAAGATAATATATTATACATTGCAAATCAAGGGAAATACTTCAGTTTTTTCCAAACGGTAAGTGACAAGGTATTAAGCACTAAGCCTTGGTATCAATTGTTCAAAGATGTGGAAACATTTCTTTTTAGTTCAGAAACAGTTATATTGCACGACGCAAATTCGGCTGCAGAAAAGATAAATAACCGCATACAAATTTATTTAAACGACATTGTAAAAGGAATTCAGGAAGAATACGCCGAAAAAATCAAGTCTCTCGAAATACAGAATTTGCCAGATAAACTAAACCGAGATATCCGCGTTATATTCAAGTTTACAGAGGAAATAAAGAATGGAACGACAATTGGAAAACTGGTGAGGGCTATTCCTTATGTTGTAGATGATCTGGGAGTTTCTTTACCAAAACAAAATTTACAAATTATTGCAAATCAAGGAAAATACCTTAGGTTCTTAGAGGTCATAGGCGATGGGACCTTAAATGTGGACACAATGATGTGGTTGTCTCCGTTTGAAAGTATAGCCAAATATTTTTATGAATCTGAAAAGTGGTACACATTTTTAGAAGATTTGTACAACAAGTTCTCTGAGTACGACATACAGAAAGACAGGCAAAGGTACAACGTTGCTAACATTAATGACTGGTATCTCCCGGGGAGACCTCAAGGCATATCTGTAACTCCTAACACTTTCGAGAAGTTTCTTAATAAAATCGGGAATTTCAATGTGACGGAATATGAAACCATAAGAAATCTGACGACAAAAACAGATTTACAGATAGAAGAACTAAACCAAATTTTAAGTATAACGTTAAAGCACAGACCAAATGTTATGTGTTCAGAACCTTATGTCATCGTAAAAGGCAGTTTTATCAGCCTTAATGAAACAATGCAAAATATAATAGATAATTCAGATACAAATAACAGCTGTAAAAACTTCGAAGCTCTACTTGCAGGAGGTAAATACAAATTGTTTAAATTTCTAGGTTTAAATAAAGTGTTTATTGATACTGATTTGTCGCTTTCAGGCAAAGAAATATCAGTCGCTGTTATAGCCCCCAAGTGGGAAGTTGTTGGGTCCAGAAGTATAGATCTCAGCGGAGCTGACGGAGCTCCACAAGCAGATATAAAGGCAAGAAACGGTGCTCATCCAGGAAATAATGGAGTAAATGGTGCAGCAGGAAATCCTGGAGCATCTGGTGAAAATTTCTTTGGAATAGGCGCTACTTTTGCTGGCGGCGCGAACTTAAAAATAACTTCTAATGGTGGAAAGGGCAGTCGAGGGCAGGATGGAGGTGATGGAGCCCAAGGCGTGCCTGGACGCAACGCGCGAACACCATCAAAGAATGACCCTGACTGCGAAAATGGTTACTTCCGCGATTTTAAGTGTTTAAAATTGAAAGAAGATAGAATTAACTTTGGGTACGTAGAGACTAAAAAAACTTACAAAATCTACGGGGTGCCTGGAGGCAAGGGGGGAAACGGAGGCGATGGTGGGAAAGGAGGAAAAGGAGCTGATTCTGGAAATATTGCCATACTAGAGCTGAGTCAGCCTTCGGAAATCACAAAGCTCAGCTCCATGGGGAAAGAAGGAGAAATTGGTAAAGCTGGAGCTGGAGGTAAAGGGGGCAAGGATGGAGATGACATAATAGCAGTTTATACCTATGCGGTCTTGACAAGATGTTTTCGGAACTGTCTAAGGACGGAATGGAATCTAAAAGAAACAAGTTCCAATGGCATACGTCCTGCTGGAAGCAAGGGCACCGATGGAGAAAATGCTGTCGGCCTACAAGATCCAGTGCCATCAAATGGCATTAATAGACCATCCAATATAATCAACGAGTACAAGATCTTTTTACGA
Organism: Araneus ventricosus; assembly: GCA_013235015.1. Classification (NCBI taxonomy): domain Eukaryota; kingdom Metazoa; phylum Arthropoda; class Arachnida; order Araneae; family Araneidae; genus Araneus; species Araneus ventricosus. The sequence goes on from BGPR01036222.1 coordinate 7,777, forward strand.
GGGAACATAAATAACAGTTTCGAAAAGTACCCTCTTCTTCAATTCTTAGATCAGCTAAATAACAGAAATGATGTGAGAAACTTTTACGATACTCTCGCACTGATAGACGAATTTCAGGGCTTGGAAGAGCAGTTCCACAAATTGAGTAACCAGATGGACTTTAATCACTTTTACAGCTCTTTACTGGAGAGGGTAAGTGAACTTGCGAAAAGTCAGAAAGACGCCGCAGATTCAGATGAGAGCAAAAAGGTTCTTAACTACTTATACACTGCGACACTAGGTAGGCTCTATAATTTAAAAGGAAATTCCGAATCTAACTTAATAATAGATATCCGCGGGTATTTGAATTTGATTAAAGAGAACATAATAACTCTTAAAGATTTACAAATGACGAATAGCAAACTCGATGTCATTAACAAATACAAAGAAAATTACAAAAAAGGCATTGACAAGAAAATAGAAGAAGCTAAATCTTTAATTAAGAAACAGATTAACCCTGAAATCGAGAATATTAATTCGAAGATTGACGATGAGGTTGACACTTTAATTGAAGAAACAATTACTTTGCAGAAGCAAGCCGAAAAAGATTATGAGAAACTGGCAGAGAAAAAGAAGGAATTGGAAAATGCTGTGGCAACGAAAGGTCTGTTCAGTTTTTTTCATATTATAGGCGGAATAGTAAGTTTCTTATGGCCTATTGGAGCAATTGCTGGTACTGTTATAGAAGCAGCAAGCACTGTTGCTGAATCTTTGGCTTTAAACAATCAGCAGCAAGCTTTAAATTTACCGTCAGATGTTGTGTCAGCCATAGCAACTATAGGTGGTCAAATAAAAGCGATGAGAAATAAAAAAGTTGCCTATCTCAACAAACTGTTGGATGATCTGTCGGAAGAAATAAAGAAAAATCCTGAAAAACTGAGTGATATGACAGGCAAAATAGATGATATTAAAGACAAGTTAAAGAAAGCTAGTGAGAAGAAAATGGATTTTAAGCAAGTCAAGGCACTGGAAAGTGAACTTAAAGGAGAGCTTAAAAGAAAAGGAGACGACTTGAAAATCGATTTGGACGATAAAAAAAACGTTGATGCATTGAAAGTCATCAAACAAATAACCCAAATTGCGCAGTTCGGCTCTTTGCTGCTTAACATGAACGGCAGAACGAAAGAAGGCAACGAAAAAATGGATGCCGTTACCGATGCTATGAAAAAAATCAAAGATAAAATTAAGAAACTCAAGGAGTATGAAGAAAACATTTCTGATGCCATAGAACCGATGTTGCAAGAAATGGAGGACCACATGAAGGACATAAGCGATAAACTGGGATCCAAATCTCAAGTAGCCCTTGATGTTACGAAATGGCAAGTGCAGAGTACCCTGAAAGATATGCGGTTGCAAATGGAAAGATTAACCGAAGGATTCGAAGTAAAGGATGATCTCAGTCGTAGCATAGAGAAGTTGGAGGAAGTCATGACCACCTTGATCAAAATATATAACCGCATAGAAAATTACCAGGACCAACAAAACCTGGCCAATTATATCGCAGATATCAGTTCCGTCGCAGCAAGCAGCATCAACATCAAGAACCAGCAACTTATAAATTCCGTCAACCACCTTGAATTTTCAATAAGGGCCAACGTAGTGCTGAAGCAATACAAATCAGCAATTGATGCTTTCAAGCAGTGGGTGTTTCCATTCGCAGACCACTACATCGAGAAATCCATGCTGCCATCCCAAATTGAACTGGAGACGAATATCGAGGACTTAGTCCAAAATGCAGCGAGACAAATCGAAGCAATAAAACAGAAAATTGATTTGTACGATGCTTCCGTCAAGAACGGTGACGAATACCTCCAGTGTGAAGAATTCAGCAGCCGATATGTTTCGTCCCAACCATTTTTTGTGTGGAAAAATGAGGACTTTGGAAGTCTAATTTCCAACTTATTGTCAGGGAAACAAGTTGTTCTCAAAGCAGACGTAAAGGACTCCGTGCCTCATAAAGATGCCATCAAATTCAGAGAAATCGACTTTGATTTTAAATTAAAGAATGAAACTGCACAACCCCTACTGTATGAAACACTTAAAGCATTCGATATAAGAGCGACTCACCTCGGTAGTTCTTACTACAGATATGAAGACAAAATCTTCTTGATTACCAGCGACAGCGTTACAATCTCGTATTCTTACGAAAAGAACAATGATGGAACGCCAATACGGTCGAATGAGGTATATAACAAACTGAAATCGGGTGATTTATTGCTCAGCCCTTACACTTTATGGGAAGTAAGAATGATTAACCAGACAAATCAATATTCTTTTCAAGATTTGGAGAACTACAAAAGCGAGATTAATGTAGAGCTGTCGGGTTTTGGCAGCTATGTTGATACGAATGTGTTCAGACCTACTACACACAAGTCCTACATAGTGTATGACAATACAAACCCACTTCCTCTCGAGTATAAAGTAGCTGGTTTGAGTCAGTCCAGAAGATCTGAGTATCGTTTGCTAAGGTCACCTGAAGAAATTGTAGTAGACGGCGATTATATGACTAACGGTGCTCCAAAAGGCATGTCATCACCAATTGGCTTCTTAAGCACATTCTTACAGAGTTATTTTATAACAAATATAATAAGATCACTTAATCAAATAATTGATGGAGAACAAATTTCTATAAGAAACTATGACGACTGCTCTAAATTGTCGTACGAACGTTCAGAAACGAGAAATACTGGCCCAATTGTGGAGTCGAATCCTACAATTACAGACACGCAAAAAATAGTCACGACTTCTGCAGAAGATCATAGGAACAAAGAAAGAATCGGGCCAAAATCTGATACTATTTTCAATCTTAATTTTGATGGTAATAATAGCTGTTCAAAATCCTTTTTGTTAAGTGATCAAAAAAGGACCGAAGTACTTATCATTCAACTCAAGCTACTGATTTAAATTGTTCACTGCTTCTTGCTGATATGATAACCCGAACCATAACAGGGAACAGATATAAATCACCAATAGATGAATGTTTGCTGTCTCCAACGGAAATGATATTAGGAAATATTCGCGATGAAGTGTTGCGAAGCGAAAGTGATATCAAACAGATGTTGCAGCGCCACCTTTCGGAAAAAGAAGAAATATCAAATTCTATGTTCAGTAAGCTAAAAGGTTATGCTAATTCGATGTTTCAGTTTTTGGGATTAGTGGGAAATGATGACACTGAGAAATATGTTGAAGATGTGAGGAATTTATTTGCTTAACGAAATAAGTGCATTTCCGCGTCTTTTCTGCAACATCACAACACTAGGAGGGCTATTTCAAACAGAACTCAATTGCCTATCATTGTTAATAGAAAAATTTCAATTCAGAATTTTTGATAAATATATTTTAAATTGTCAGATTTCAAGATAGATAAATCCTACTAAAATTTGTGAATACATTCTACACTTCAAAGTATGATTTTTTAAAAAAAATCTTTCTCCAGTCCCTAAAAAAAATTAGAATAATGTTAGGAATTTTTTTCGATAGAAACCATCTTAACAACACATTATCATTTTACTCTTGGGTAACATGTGCTTAATTTTCACTCAAAATTAATTATTCTGTTTTGTCTTAATGTCTTAAATATTTTTTTAAAAAATTATTCACTTCCTTTCTTATCTTTTTCAGTTTTTCACCATTACTCTTACGAAATATATATATACAGATGTAGATCTCTATTTCTACTCGTAAATTATTGAGAAAAAGGAATTTTTAAAATTCTTATACAAGGGACCATGCTTTCATTGAAAAAAATAATTTCACAATGGAAAGAATTTATGATTATTTTGTAAATGTAAAACACAATATTTTTAAGGCCACAATGCTATATATATCAAATGTATTTTCTTTCTGTTCGTGGATTACTGAGAAAAGGGACATTTTAAATTCTTTAAAAATATACAAGAAGCGATATTGCTGTGGAAATAAAAACCATTTCACTATTGAAAGAATGTATGAACTTTTTATTAAATGCGAAATACGATAAACGCTTTAATGCTCTATTTGACAAACTAACTTAACAAATTATAAGAGTTTAATAATGGTCGTGGTTTGAAAAAAGATTGTTAGTTAATTTACTTTTCCATGATTCAGAAATATTTAAAGAATTTTTAAAGTTAAATATGTAAAAGATTTGTTTTGATTATATTAAAAGATAGTCCTATAAAAGTTGGCCAAATTCCTTTTTCCTTTACGAGCATAGGTTCTCAGAACGCCATCTGGTGTATCTGCAAGTTACTACAACACTATTCTAATTTTCTTTAATGATGTGTAAGAATTGGTATCTTTTTATCTTATTGCATGTTGATTATATTATCAGATTTGTCTACATGAACCTTAATTGAAATTATTAGCAATAAATCATATTCTGAAAACACTACTCATAAAACAAATTCAGCTACTTCTCATTGAACTTGATGCTTTACTTTACTTTACACCACAGTATACCCCCGAAGGACTGAACTTGATTGTTATCATTAATTTGGAACTTTTTTGTACAATCTAAACAAAATGCTTTTATGCTTATAGAAAACTGACATGAAATAATCGTGTACAAGAAGAATCAATAATTGAATAAAATTTTGCTTTGAGTCATGTCAATTTTTTCTTATGTGTCATTCTTATTATGTTGCTTAAATATATTTCTGCGATTTTCACTTCATTAAAAGGAATTTCATATTTTAAAACTTTTAATTAAAGATTTTTGTTCAAAAATCTGCATTCGAGCATCATTAACTGTTTGCATGGTAGGAATTGTTTAAAGAATTAAACATATTGGATGAACCATTTGGTAACAAGATTTACAATCAAAACTCTAGTATTTTGTTAATTTGTTTCACTTAAAAAAATAATAAAATCCTCTTTTTGTCTCATTTTGAACCAAGATTACGTTGAAATATATAGGGTTATTTAGAAAAACGTGGCCAAACTTTAAGGGTAGGTCAGGCATACGATAAGCTGGTACTTTTGCGTTAACCGGGCGCAAATGTCGCCAATTGTGAACCAAACGCGAGCCAAGAGCGAAGCGATTTTCCGTTAGCCGGGCGCATATATCGCCAATTGTGAACCAAACGCGAGCCAAGAGCGAAGCGATTTTCTGTTAGCCGGGCGCAAATGTCGCCAATTGTGAACCAAACGCTAGCCAAGTCGCCAAGCGAATGGTTGTAAGAAATTTGGCGGAATTCTACATTATTTGGCGATTTTTCGCTTGCGCCCGGCTAACGGAAAAGTACCGATAAGCTTTCAGAATCGAATAGGAACATGGGTGCGCAAACGCCATCTGGACGCAGCAGGTGGCATTAAACATAAAACATCACTGATTAAGCCGATATCTTTCTGAATATTAACGGAATTGAACTGGAATTTTTATATAAGTTGTGCTATACATATGGCTAAGTTGTGAAAGAAAAATTACGCTACGAACTGCGAATGCACAGTAAAACAATATTTACTACAAATTCTAATACCTCCTTTACTATTTAATTTACTTACAAGATAATTTAATACAATGTTTCTCAAATTTATTGCCACGAACTCTATGAGTTTTATACAAGTCCAAGGAAAACTCAGCAAGTTATAAGCAAAAACATGCGGAAAAATTTGGGATTTTTTAAAAGAAATCTTCATATCTTCCCGAATATTTGTGTTATTTTTACGAAACTGCTTTTAAAAATTGCGTACGTCACACAAAGGAGTTGATGAAAGTTTAAAACCATTATTAGCTTTCTGTGAAGCCCAGTGAGTCAAGGTTCCTCTTCGAGTTCATCAATTTGAGGTCGGTCCCTTGAATGCCTTCGTGACCGAACTTTTGATGTAAATTGTGAGTAACAACCTATTCTTTATATATGCGAAGTTCGATGTAAATTCATCCAGCCTTTCGAGTGATATTCGAAAAAATACGAAATTGGCTTCTGCATGCCTCACCTAGCCTAAAAGTTTGGTCAGACACAAGACACAAGTCAGTAACCATATAAAATTTCTAAAACATTCAAAAAATTTCGCATTTTCGGAGGTGTTTTCAAACTTTAGGGCTCTACAGGCAAATCGTGCAGTCAACTTAGAGGGTTGAGACTTCAAATACTCTCTATTGGAACCAAATGGAATGGGGAAAACCCTGGGCAGCAATGTTTTTATAAAAATGTTTTTTAGACACCCTAATGGACATTGTTGGACGATAAATCCAGCGTCATCCACAACCAGCATGAACAGTTGGTGAATTGGTTAACCAGGGTCTACAGGCATGAACAGAAAATGACATACAACCCGCTGTATATGCGTTTGCTTGCTTGCATTCAAAATCATGGCCACTACAGCGGATGTTAATGTACCGCTATTTTACATTCGAAATGGCTCTTCTTACGCATACTTTAACCTATGACCTTGAAATTTTAATCAAATAAATATGTTACCTAGACAAATGCTGTGCCTAAATTTAATTCCTTTAAACTAATTTCTTCTTGATATTGGGATTTCATTTTCCATCAGTGTGTAGAGATATTTAAATTAAATGAAACGCTAAAATTTTCATAATGTGACTTTATTTGGTTAAATCGAGCTTTTAATGAGTGTAAAGTTCCATCTCTAACGCACACTGCAAAATAAATTGTGACTTTAAATTGATCTTTTTCGTTTAATTAAGTTTCTTCTCAATTTTTGTAATCAAACTAATTTTTCGTCTTATGCTTTCTAATACTAAGTTTATTTTTAAACTCGGTCTGGACGTCTGATTTTTCGACGAGAGATATCAGATTTTTAAAAAATATCATTGATTTTTTTAATCAATTCTGTATTCTTTAAAAAAATTGATGTGAGAGATTAAGTTGTCTCTAGAAGACCTGGTATTTTTTGATGTACTTTTCTTAATTTTGATGATGACATTTATACCACTGATGTCTTACCATACATCTAACTCCGTCATAACAAGTATAAATATGTCATTTTAAACAGAAGAGAGTAAGAAAACAAAGATTTGTGATTGCTCGTGTGAACTTCAGAGTTCACTGGTTTTTTTCTCTCCTAAGCTAAAAGATACATTTAAACATTTATCAACACAATTATCTTGTTTTGGTTTTACCAGCATCAGAATTGCCTGATGCACTTGATCGATGACTGAAGTAAGCAAAAAGGTCGAATATATTTTTATGTATTTACACGTGTTCCGTTTAGTTTGACTTACACACTCTATTAGCTTTTGAAGGACTTTGTTAGGTCGTTTCTAGGGCATAAAAAGAGCATTTAGTCCTCTCCGGAGCGTTCCGTAATCTTAGAGTTGGAATAAAAATTTACATTCGTTCTTGATTCTTCAAGGTGAGTGTCTTTCGATATATTTTCATATATTTCTCCCAACATGTTTTTTGAAACTGCAGTTGAATTATCTATCTTTAAAAATGTTCAAATACTGGAAATTTCTCTACGATACATAAATATTTTCTGCTGTCTATTTCGATATTTTCTTTGGCGCAGCATGGCCAAGTCTGTCCCTTGCGCCATAAAACTCAAACTCACTCACTCGCATACATTTCCTCCACACCTGTTTTATGAAAATACAGTAGAATCAACTATTTTTAAAATGTTCAAATACTGGAAATTTCTCTACGATTCATAAATATTTTCTGCTGTCTATTTCGATATTTTTTGTAAGCATTTCCTCTTTGGCGGAGCATGCCCAAGTCTGGCCCTTGCGCCATAAAACCCAAACTCACTCACTCACTCGCATGCATTTCCTCCACACCTGTGTTATGAAAAGACAGTTGAATCAACTATTTTTAAAAATGTTCAAATACTGGAAATTTCTCTACGATTCATAAAAATTTTCCCGCTTCGAT
>BGPR01036223.1:0-15632 GCA_013235015.1 Araneus ventricosus
GAAGTTTTTAAAATGAGGTGTTGTTAAGATTATTTAGGAAAGTTAAAAAATTAAAATATCACATATATATATAATTTACTAAGAATGATTTTGAATTAAAAAGTTAGCCTCTTACGAAAATGACCGTATCTGCCGTAACGCGTGATCCTAACATTGGTAGCAGAAGTTTTATCTTCGATTTGTGGTTTAGTGAGAGGTGCTTCGCGAAATTTGAACTACACTTTTGCGATTCAAATTCTTCTGAAAACTCAGAAGCTGGCTTTAAGCAATCAATTAAAATAGTAGTGCTTTTGCCACTTATATCAATTACAAAATTTTTGTCTGTGCGATTTACAACGGGATGTGGACCAGAATAGGGAAATGTGAGAGGAGGACGAATTTTGTCGTTTCTAAGAAAAACATGCGTACAAGTATTTAATTATGGGTGTACATAAATTTTCGTACAACTATGAGAAACAGGAGCTATTGGGCTAAGTTTCCTCATCATGGTAACTAATTTCAACACATACGTGGGTGTCACAGACGTTTGAAGAGTATCCGTAGATATGAGATCAGATGGAAAACGTAAACTAGTACGTATTATAAACTAGTTGAGAGCTTGTTGCATTTAAGTAGCTCTTCTCTGCTGAGCGAAGTCCTAACAATACAATGTGCAAAATATCGGACCAACCAGTGTCTTCATGGGCAATAGACTTAGACGCTTTTTAGATGTCTGTGGAATCGTTCAATCATTCCATTGCTTTGTGGATGCTAAGAAACAGAATGAATTCTATGGCTACCCACATGTTTGTAAGCTCTCTAATTAAATAAGACTCAAAATTTCGCCCTTGATCTGTTGTAATGGTAACAGGTGTGACAAAACGGGAAATCCAACCACTTAAAAGTGCACGAGCAGTGGTTTCTGCCAACATGTCTACTGTAGGAATTACTTCAGGTCTCTTTATATTTGTCTATGGCAGTAAGACAATATTTATATCCATCGGATAGAGGAAATGGTTCATTACAGTCAATATGAATATGTGCGAATCGAACATCCGGTAGAGCAAATGTGCTAAGTGGATCTTTTGTATGTTTGAATACTTTAGCTCGATGACATTTTTCAGAAGTACGAACTCTGTTTTTGATGTATTTTCTCATTCTGGTCCAAAAGAAACGCTTAGAAATTAAATCGGTAGTTGCTGATATTCCAGGATGCGAAAAGAAATACAAATTTTCAAAAATACCACTTGCCTTATGTCTTTAGGGACGTATGGGCGATGCGCTTTGTTTTGAGTGACATATCACAATATAAAGTAATATCTTCAAGTGGAAAATATTGTTTTTCCAATGTAATAGGAGAATCTGGCTGAAAGAAAGACTGAAATTCAGTATCATGAAGTTCAGTTTGAGCAAACTTTTTGTAGTCCAATGTGGGTGGTTTTGTAATTGCATCGATTTCAACTCTTGATAAGGCATCCTCAACTTTGTTATATGATCCAACTACATAGCGAATATCTGTAGAAAATTGTGAAATGTAATCTAGATGTCTCAGTTGGCGTGGGGAACATTTTTCTGGTTTCTGCTTGAACTGGGAACTTGTTTCGCAACTGGGCTTCAAAGTAATGCCTAAATCGCTAATCAAGCGCTTGAAGCGAGAACGGACCAATTTATAGGTTCATCCTACCTCCAATTATTATATATACATTTTAAATTTGATCATGATGCTTTTATAATTATTTCAAGGCTTTAGTTAGTATATTTTGAAGGAAAAAACCACTGTTATTATGATTTAAAAAAGGAAAACATCACACGAAATCTTCAGCAATGGTTGAAAGCGTGCTTATTAATTAGAAGAAACGGACTTCTCATCCGAGGGAAGTTCTTCAAAACAACTTAAAGATTCTTCTGCATTCAGATATTGCACGTCATTTTAAATAAATTACCGGTTATTTTGCAAAAGAAATCTTCAAAAATTATAAACTGCGCTTGAAATAAAAAAAATTATTTCAATAAAGTACCATAAACACAAAATACGTACGGAGTAAGTACCATAAACGAACGGAGAAGAGTAATTTACAACAAACTTTAAAGGAAGACTCTGATGGAATAAAAGTTCCCAGTTCTCTTTTAAGTAAGCAAGTTGCATTATACAAGGGACATTGTTATTGTTGTGGCTGATTAGTGAATATTTACCCATCTGGGCATATGGGAAACACGTGTTCATCATCCATCGATAGTTAAAATACAAACACAGAGAGAGGATGCGTTGATGACGTCGCTTTGAGAGCACACTGCTTAGTCCCAATGATACGTAACGGAATAAATATCATGTTTCAGAGCTCTTTTAGCAACGGAAAAACTTTTTATAAGCCCGACATTTTGTAGAAAAATTGTTAAAGAGTCACACACGAAAGAATCGAAATATGGAATGTTTAAGACATCTTTAAGATGTTAAGAGAGAGATTAAAAAGATATTTTCTTCTGTATCTGTAAATCCAAAGTTTCCAAACATCAGGATCCTTCGGAAATCAATGAAAGGATTTTTTGTGAACACTTCACATCTATAGCAAGTGGTATCGTGGCAGATGGAAGTATAAATTGACGCATCGGTTCAAACACTTAAAGTAGCACCAGGAATTGGATGCTCAAGAAGGGTTGAATCATCTAAAGCAATTTTAGCAGCAATAAATGAATTTTCAGCTTCTTCAGTCCATTCAAAAGGGTTTTCCGGATTTTTCGATGGACGAGAAGGTTTCTTTTTGTTTGTGTGACCTTCTAAAAATTTTGTAAGAGGTGCGAAAATGTGGGCTGCTTTAGGAATGAATCTACGATAAAAATTATACATTCCCGAAAATCTCCGCAAATGAGTAATAGTATTTGGTCTAGGAAACTTTTGAATAGCTTCTACTCGATCAGGAAGAGGAGAAAGACCTTCACCAGAAACTTGGAATCCAAGAAATTTTAAACTATGTACTCCGAATGTACATTTACATGGCTTACTTTTTGAATCATAATAATCAAGTTTTTCAAAAAAATGCACGAAGGTGAGCAGTATGGTCTTCAACATTTCTAGATGCAATTAATATATCATCTATAAATGCAAAATCACCCTTAATATCACGTTTAACTTCATATAAACTCTAGTAGTATGAAGTAAACTAGTAGTATAAGTAGTGTGAAGTATAACTTCACGTTATACTTCACACTACAAACCCAAAACATAAAAACTAACTTCACTACACCCAAAAACTGTGTTTTTCACTGGAATTCTAAAATTATGACAGACCAAGACGGAGTTGTATTTTATAGACTTGCTTTTCTAATTTCTGGTGTCCCAGGTTTTAAAGAAGGTAAACTTTTGAGCGTTCCAGATATACTAGATAGATACACACAAGCAAACAAAGTGTTTGAGATATTCGAAGAGTGTGTGTGTGTGGGGGGGGGGTGTCTGAAAATATTTCTACTCTGTTTTTGGATACCACAGCTTTAACCCCTTAAGTCTCGCACCCGTCATATTGACGTGCATCGATTTATCGCATTTTCAGGCTTTTAAACAAAAATTTAATCATTAATTAGCTTTCTAATTAGACAGAAAAATTACGTAGAATCCATAAGCATCTCAAATATTTTATGCCTTCATAGATGAATGAAATCGACAGCCCCGTTCCAAAACAGGAAGGGTCATCTTATTAGATAGCAAGGAAAATGCGATCCTTAAGGGGTTAAACATTGGATAGAAGAATGGTGTCCAGTTAGAGAATCGTTTGAAAAGGAAGCTACTATTATTGGCTTTTAGACACCATGTTTTTGAACTATTTGAAGGTGTTGCGTAGAAGTTAGCTTTCGGTACATCAATGAGTCCGGATAACACTGAGTTTAAAGAGTTTCATGAAAAATGGCCCACAGTTAAGGTATCCGACTGGTTTAAAAACGTCGTTTTTGATGAAATTATCAAAAACTTTTTATGCCTTAATTTTGTAGCCTGTTTAACCAGCTTTCTAAAACTGTCTCACTTTTTACTCTACGTGAATTACAAATGGAGTTACAGCTGTTTTATTACCGAACTGTAAGCATTATTTTATGTAGCATGAAAACTTTGAATGTGTTTTCTGAGAAATGATATTTTTGAGGAAAACTGTCGACCGTAACAATGATTTCTCAAAGAGTTATTCAAGTATTGATACGAAGTTTTCTGAGATTGTTTTCGGTAATATGCTCAATGTTTTCCTCTAAAAACTAAGGTTAATTTTAAAATCAAGTATTATTTTTAAGTGTTTAAATATAAACTAAAAGCCTTTTTCATGAAAAATTACCAGTTTAGTAAATATGTTCAGCTATATCTCAAAACTATTTTGAAGTACAAGAAATATTTTAGAGCATAACACAGATAACTGTCATAAAAATGTACTCCTTCAAGGATTTATGTATATTTAGAATATTATTTTGTCTATGGCTGTTAGCGTAAGGCAAATATTTTAGTCATTTTTCTTCAAATTTCTCAGTTTTTTAAAAAAATATTATTTTGAAAGCCTAATTTTACAGTATTTTCATAGTTTTAAAACATATGCAGTTGAAAAATCACATTAAAAATATATATAAGTTATTTTTTTAAAAAATGTCTCCGAACACAGTCGGATACCTTAAAAACTGCAAGGAGCAATTAAAAAAAGTTGCAAATCAAGGACCGTAAACTAATGAGCTTAAAAGAAGAGACTGTCTCCTTCCTCAAAATGGTCCTCAAAGAAGAGAAAAATCTGTTTCTTCGAGGTGACTAAATGCCGAAAATTTCTTCATACTGTGGGGAGAAACCTCCTCGGGAGTTTGTTAGCAAAAGTCTGGAGCATTTCACAAAGCCAGGTGGATGTCTACAATACTTTACTCGGCAAAGATGTATGCTTTTAGAAAACAATTGGAATATGACAAAGGTAAAATCCAAAAAACTGCAACAAATATGGTTATTCAACGCTTTGATTTTTGTTAAGGTTTGGTTGAATACCCTAAGAGCTAGATGTTCCTGTAAATGATCTGATCCTTTGGAGTCACTGAACATGTACAAGAAATGTCTGGGGTTGCGCGAGCTGTCCTTTTAACTTTTAGCAGACATTTGTGGTATTTGACAGAAGAAGCAGTAACATTTTCTTTATTTTCTAAGAAAGTGTCAGACTCTGATAAGAAAATTGGAGCATCCTTAACAAAATACAAAGCTAATGAAAAATCAATTCCCACTGGTATCCCCGATTTCCCTGTTTTAAATCATACCACACAAAACTGCATAAATTGATTGGACCGAAGTCAAGATTGACTTTTCATTTGTTGAACCAAGATGGAGCCTGGTTGAAAAACAATTCTCAGCCTGGAAAGAAGATTTAGGTTCGAAGAAATGAAAACTATTTATTAAGAACTTAAAGGTAGTAAATAACACAACCGAATGAGGGGTAAAACTAATGGAATATTTCAATCAATCGATAACGAAAAATGAAAAACAGACTCAAAATCTACTTCAGTCTGTTAAAGAAAGTAGGGAAAAAATTTCTTGCTTTCAGAAGTCAGTTTTGAATAAAATTTAAAATAGTTAAAATGATGACACGAGATTATTTGAAAGATATTGGAATTTTCCCAAGTTAGTTGGACAATTAACTACTAATCTTTTTCCAAATGTTACGTGTTAAACTGACAAATAAAATTGTAGATTTTAACTTATCACTGCATTCATTTGTATATTATTCTTTAACATTTTAGTAAATTTTTAAGCAGTTATTGTAAACATGCAGTAACTGTCGTATGGTGTTTCCAAAAACTAACAACGCAGAATTAGTGCAAATTTTCATTGTTTTTTTTCTGGAAAAATGAAAAAAAAAGCCTTTTGATTCTTATATCATATTTCCTTCATATTTTTCTCTTATCATGTTATATTTTTTGAAGAAAAAAAAATATTACAAAAAAACCTTCATAAGTAGAATTATATCTGTTTCCGATACAAGTTCCACAGACAATTTAGCAGAGCTCTCTCTATACCGAACTACATGCTTCGCAGGGTTGATATCTGACAAATGAGTTCAAACAAAAAAGTTCTACAAATGACTTCAAGTACAGACCTTTAGAACGAAATGAAAAATATTTTATAAAACAAAAGAAATGCGTAGTTCGGGTTCGCGCCGTAGATTTTTCGTGAAAAAGTCGGGATAAAATCATAAAACAAGTGTTTCGTGTTAATATGTAATTTAATTATCAATCTCTTTAACACAATATTTACACAGAGTAATATAATGGTTACAGAATAGATAAATCACAAGTTTATCGCATGTAGCAAGGGTCTGTGGTAGCTTGTGATTAAACTATTCTCTAACCATTATACTACTCTGTGTAAATATTGTATTAAAAAGATTGATAATTAAATTACATATTAATGAGAAACACTGTTTTATGGTCTTATCCAGACGTTTTCATGAAAAATCTACGGCGCGGCCCCGAACAGCGTCTTTCTTATGTTTTATTTAGAGTAGCTTTTGATGGCGCCATCTGTTGACAGTATATATATACTACATTTCGCGTATGCGCAGTAAAGCATTATTTACTACAAATGCTCATATTTCCCGTAATATTCAAATTTTAATACAATGTTTCTTTTACGTATTGTCAAGTATTATGTAAGTTTCGTACAATTTTAAAGAAAACTCTGCATGTTATATTCAAAAAACATGCGAAGTTTGAAATTCTCAATTTAATACCGATTTTTACTTATATTCTGATAAATATTTTTATTGTCTCACTTTGTTTCCTAGTAATATTCCTCAAGCTCTTTAAAATGACACCAGAATCAACCTCCTAGCTAAACGCGTTTCCACGCTACACTTATTTATAACCTTACATTAAGCTAATTCAAAACAATCACACGCATGCGCATACACTGGTACGTTGACGTCACAGGCAAAACAAATACTATGCAATAAACTCTTAAAGATATAATCTATCCGTTGTGGGGTCAACCATTCTTTCCGCATTTTTAGTCTCGTAGTCATTAGCGATTCAAATCTGACGGTATTTTGTCACACAAGAAAGTTCGACCGACTATCACTGTAACGAGCGGAAAGATGTTTTCACGTCAATAATAAAAATTGAAGCGTTAACGAGAGCCGCAGAATAGAAGATGCTACCGCAATTACATTATGTTGTTGAAATATTAGATTGAAGCAATCCATTGCAAAACTTCAGTCACCATCCTCTTATAATTAAGAATTTACTATCAGAGAAACAAAACACAAGTAGGAATTCTTTACATGATACAACCCTCTACAAGTCAACTTTCTTTCAATAACAATGGATGTTTCAAGTGCTGAACTGCAGAACCAAATTAGAGGCCGCGGTGGCCTAAGGTCTCGGCCTCGGTACGGAAGATTTCCAGATTCGAAACCCGATTCCTCTGAAGATCCGCCGTGAATTGAGCCTGTTGCACGTTAAATCATACGTAGGGGGCCAAACGTCCTCCC
Organism: Araneus ventricosus; assembly: GCA_013235015.1. NCBI lineage: Eukaryota > Metazoa > Arthropoda > Arachnida > Araneae > Araneidae > Araneus > Araneus ventricosus. Next base: position 7,467 of record BGPR01036223.1, read on the forward strand.
GCTGATGTGGCGCGGAAGTCTGGAGAGGAGAGGGCCAGCTCAGGTATCGTCTTCGTCATCTGATCGTTGTTCAAAATTACGAGGTCCGTCCCAAAATAGCCCTCGTGTTTCTTCCAAACGGGACGTTAATATAACTAAAACTAAACTAAAACTGCAGAACCAAATTAGTTTTTCTCATTGAATGTCATGTCCTGGACGTTAAAAGCGAGTTTATGAACGCTTGACAAAACAGAGAACTAGAGAATCCACACAAAATGAGAATGAAAGCAGTAGATTGGAATTCGCAGATCAATCTCATTCCCTGACTGAATACTCAAAGATGGAATATTACCAAATGTATCAGTAAGAAAAACTTTAGATAGTCACTGGGATGTAGTAAGTGTTTCATTAGGGCAGGAGTGGAAGAAATTTTAAAAATACCGACTCTAGTGATGAAATTTGCCGTCTTAAAAACATATATAAAAACGTTCTCGTACTGTGAAGAATAATATCTATCTCATTTAACTTTATTTTCATCTGAATATTGAATTGAAATTGAAAATGAATATTGAAATTTGGAATATTAAATTAAATACACAAGCTGTATATTTAAATACACTTGCCAGAAAAAGTCTGCGTACAAACAAATAGCAAATATACAAGAATACAAATAAGCATATAATGATGATATCACTTTCATTTTTATTTATTATTTTCCTAAAAAAATCATCGGCTTTAAATAACAATTTCAGAAATATAACACTCATTGTATCTTAGAAAAAATTAATTAAACTTAAAAATAACATAAATATAAAAAGTTTGCTTACAGATAAACAAAAACCTGCAAAAATTAGTTACCATGGGCTGTCAAATAAACTTTAATAGCTGGTTAAATAACCCTTACGTTTAACGACCTCTGTCAGTCGTTTGGGCATAGATTGGACCAGTTTTAATGTTTCCTCAGAAGAAATGTTATTCCATTCTGTGATAATCACTCTTTTCAACATGTTTTTCGACTTTATGTCATGCTGGCGAATCTTGCGTTCCAATAAGTCCCATAAAGGTTCAATAGAGTTTAAGTCGGGCGACTGAGGAGGAAAATGCATTTGATATTGTATAGCAGCCAGAGCTTTCCATCATGGATAGTGTGTTTACGATCTTTGTCCTGCGCAAACGAAAATTCATCCATAAAGGTTAAAAGGACCTACGCCCATGGCTGCCATACTACCCCAACGATTACAGCTTTTCCACCGTGCTTAACTGTAGGCTCAAGATTCTGCTTCTCAAAAGCCGTGCCTTGTTTACTCCACACCAGCTTAGGCTATTTGATGCCAAACATACAAAACTTGCTCTCGTCAGATTAAAGAATTTTTTCCCAGAAAAATGGATTATTTCAGGATATACAAAGAGTTAAAGTGTTCATAGACGATGCTAGAATAACCGAAAGTGATAAAATGTCTCATTTTAAAGCCTTATAAGATTTTTTTTAAGAAATGTAAAGAACATGGTATAAAACTTAATTTAAGAAAGAGTCAGTTTTTCCAAAATGAGATAAATTTTTGGGGGGCATACAATAAATGCAAATGGGCGACATAAGACTGATGAGAAAATTTCAGCAGTGGTAAAAGCTCCTAATAATGTTCAGGAAGTAAAAACTTTCTTAGGGTTAGTAACTTTTTATGGTAAGTTTTGTAAAAATTTGGCCACTATTACAAATCCTCTTAATAATTTAACAAAACTGATGTTATATTTAAATGGTCAAAGGACTGTCAGGTTGCCTTTGAGCAAATTGGGAAGGAAATCTGTTCATCAAATGTTTTGGTACATTACAAGCCAGAACTTCCTTTAACTTTAGCAAGTGATGCATCACCAATCGTTATTGCTTGCGTTCTATCTCACATACATCCTGATGGTTCGGAACAACCGATAGCTTTTGCATCCAAAACTTTAACTAGAACTGAAGAAAATTATTATCAAATTGATAACAAAGCTCTGGCGATAGTATGGACTGTAAAAAATGTCATTTATATTTAAAAGGGCGACGATTCACTCTGGTAACTTATCATAAACCTTTGGTGGCCATTTTCTGTCCAAAACGAGGATTACCAGTATTAAAGGCTACTAGACTATTACATTATGCATTAATTTTACAATCATACCAGTTTGATACTGTGTTGCGTAAAACCGCTGTTAATGGAAATGCAGACTTTCTATCCTACTGCCAAAAACCTCGGAAGAACTGGAGGTAAAAGACGATATCACAATATTCCAAATGACACTAAATTGAAACTTTACCTGTCACTTCAAGGGAGTTGAGACAGGAGAAGGGAAAAGATGAAGATTTGGGCCCACTTTTAAGAGCCTTAAGAGGAGGTCGAAATTTATAACGGAGGGAAGCCCAGTGCACCATTAAGGATGGGTGTATTATCTAAGGAAAAGGAATTTGCATTCCAAAGAAATATCAGGAAAATGCTCTTGAAGAACTTTATAATGGACATTTAGGTGTGGTAAAAATGAAAGCTATAGCTAGATCATTTCTCTATTTAGAAACTACAGATAAAGTTATTGAAGAAGCCGCCAGAAATTGTGTTGACTGTGCCAGCCACAAAACTGATACTGCAAAAGCTAAAGTTCATTACTGGGAATATCCCAGTATGCTCTGGGAACGCATTCATGTTGATTTTGCTGACCCAATTTTCGAACATGTGTTTTTCCTAATCGTTGATGCTCTCTCCAAGTGGTTAGAAGTATATCCTTGAAGGTAACTACAACTACGAAATTGAATGCCTTAAGAACAGTTTCGCAAGATTTGGATTACCACTGGTACTTGTCAGCGACAACGGATCCCAGTTTCATCCCATGAATTCCAAAGGTTTACGGAGAGAAACGGTATAATGCATAAAACTAGTGCACCATTCAAGCCTTCAAGTAATGGTCAGGCAGAACGCTATGTTGCCGCTTTAAAATATCGCTAAGGGCTATGTAGAAGTATGAAGATAGCATACAACAGAAATTAAGTACATTCTTGTTGCAGTACCTGAAAGCTCCAAATGCTACAACAACTCATAATCCAGCTACGTTATTTTTTATAAAAGGAGATTTTTACGAGGATGAATTTACTCTTTCCTGAATTAAAATCGAGAGTACAAGATAGAATACGAAAAGTCGTATTCGGATTCCGAGACAAGAAATTTGATATCGGAGGTTGGTTGGCTGTGAGGGTTTACAGAGCAGCTAACTTAAAATGGAAGTTTGGTAAAATTATGAATAGGGATGGTGCTCTCCATTACACTGTTGATGTACAAGGAAATTTAGTTATACGACATGTGGATCAGACCCGTCCAGTGGGTGATCAAGTGCAAGACAATGATTTAATTCCGAACGCACACCGCAGATTTTCAGCTACCGATCTCCGAGAAAGCAACCCAAATCTTCAGCATGTTGAGACAGCTGAAAATTCTTTCCTCAAGTCCCCGAATAAAGACCAAAGTTCCTCTTGATCCACATCAGCAGTGCCATAAATTGATGTACCGACTCAGGATTCACCACCATCAGATGCTCAACCGAATAGTTCTTCGATGAGGTTTCCACCAGTTCCAACAAGCACGAGATAAATTCCTAGATGTTCCGGGAGAATAAGATGTCCTCCCAAAAGACTTGATCTTTTAGGAGGGAGCAGATGTGGTGTCTAAAACTTGTGTGGATACGTTAACTGTAACCAAACCCGAAATGTTTCCAGACGCGGCGACAGTTTTGGTTTTGACTGTGTGTTCGGACATGTTGAACGAGATGCATGCCGGTGTATAATGATATTATAATGACGTTAATCTATAAATGTGTCGTGCTGTGTATATGTAAATAACGTCCACGTAAATTGTATGTTAATTTAAATGAATCTCATTATTGCAAGAATCCAAACACAACAGTGAACTTTTTTTTTTACTCAATATCAAAAAATCACAAATATCAGTTATGAATACTGCTGTCAAAAAGTGTGATTCAGTCATTGGTAATTAAATGTACGTAAAGGTTAAAAATTCTTTTAACATTTTCTTTTTAATATACTTTTGCAAAGTTTTAGTTTTTAGTTCTATCTTCTGTCAAGCGCCATCGAAAGCTATTTTTCGGTGCTTAGAAAGAAGACCATTAAAACACAAATATATGAACTAGCCCTTCTTATTGCCATCTTTCCGTTTAGGGATGACGAATATTTGACGAAAACTGTTATTTTCTACGCAATATCAAAAAATCACAAATACCAGTGATGAATACTACTGTCATTACTGCAATCTAAAGATTGTGATTCGGTGTTTATATAAAAATGTGCATAAAGTGTTTTTTTATTTTGTTTCACGTTTTCTTTTGAAATATGTTTTGAAAGTTTTTAGTTTTTTAGTTCTATATACTGTATCAACGAGATGGCCATCAAGTACCTAAAATATAAAATATACAAACATTTATGAACCAAAACGGCGGTTATTGGAAGGGCGTAGGTCGAGAGGTTGAAGAGGGGTTGACGTGGAAAATTCAGTGTTGTTCGTTTTGGGCTTCTCACCCTACTTTAATGTGTTTAGCAGTGTTAATTTCTGTAATAAAGGTGCTTTTTTTGATTTTCTTTTCTCTGTCTGAAGAAGGCAGAGTAAACTTATCTAATCAGATTTTTTTTTTTTTTTGGGGGGGGGTTTTACCTCCATGGCAAAACACTCAGACTGAAGTATCGAACAGTGATGCTGGATTAATAAGATGACCGAACTTTAGGTGTTTAGTTAGACAATATTTACTTCAAAACAACAGGCTTCTAATGGAGCATTGCTGGACAAACGGTTAATCTACCAGTTTCAGGAAATGCTGGATAAAACAAGAAATTACCTCCTTCAGACCCCATTTCTAGTTCAACTTTTTGCATCAAAGCAGGTAGTTGGCAGACATGACAACATTGAAAATGTGAAATATACTAGACAGAGAAAGAAAATATTATTTATAATTAGGATACGCTTTTGTGCTGTCCCAGCACCATATCATGACTAGAATTCGTAAGAGCAGACATATCAGTACAGTGAGATTGTTATGTAATTTGTTTCCAGATTTTTTTGATTTTCATTGTACAGTTAATACTCATGGAGGAATTGGCGAAGAAATTCAGGAAGAGTATATAGGACGTTATATCGAAATGCGAGATTTTTTAAGCAAGCAATTCAGTGAAGACTATGTATGCTCGGTACCGATTACCACACGGTCCTTGTTTGGCTTGTTAAAGGAATTAAGAATGCAGACATTGGCAAGAGATTCCAGCACTTTATAGATCATCCTCGCCAATTGCACAAATGTTTATTTCTTTGCACACGCCCAAATCTGTAAATAAAATATGTTTGTTTTCTTTAGTGAAAAAGAACATGTTGGGCCTTGTCAAGGACTAACCATCAAAAGGACCTGTAATGCTAAATCAATTCATGTCAACTTACATTAAGAGAGAAAAATATTAGAATTCAAAATGCAGGAATCATGTATCTTTAACAGAGCTCTACAGAAAGTTATTTCATTTACAAAACTATATATTCGGAGTTGTCTCAAGATCCTCCAGCCTCCAACCATACTAAAATAGGTCAACCTAAAATTTGGCTCTTCATGATCTGTTGATAAGAGGATTCAGTGCTTTATCAACTAGTCAGTTAACGAAAGTTGAAAACGGACTTTTATGATTTTACGAATTAACATAGGACCATTGGGTCATATTCTTGAACGTATACAAAGATAAATCGTGCAAAGTTTAGGGACAAGAACATCTCTCATATCGAAAAAGAGGTTTGGATCTTATTTCAAGCCATGATTCTTTTTTATTTTAAAGCGATGAGTCAATTGTTTTTTTTTTCTGTATGCTCTTTTAAGTGTTTTCTTTTGCTTTCAAGTTGTTTTTTTTCAGTCATTGGTGTTTTTTGCTTCTCTTCTGTGCTTTATTTTTAATCTAATATGGACTTTGTGTGGTCATTTTTATACCATTTTTCCTTTTATTTGTCTGCTTCTTAACTTTTATTGTATTGCCTTTTCAGATTGAAGCCTTTCATCTCGGTTTTTTGTTAATTTTTCCATTATCTTTCATTGCAATGGTGTCAGAGTCTTAGTAAAGATCATTACTTAAAGCCACCTTCTTCTACACAAAACTTTCTTCCAGGAAACATTTTTTAAAACAGACAGTAATTTGTCTCACTAATAAATTTTTTCCAAACTCCATCAAACAACAGACTTGTTGGCAGTTTACTCATAGGTATTTAAAAATATATCGGAAGGTATTCATCTGAAAAATTATCTAATCTGAAGTCTTGCTTGGCTGTGAATCCATTCTATAAAATCTAAACTATCTATCTACCAAGCATTTGCCACCATATGGTTTCCATTGCATCCTAATAAAGCATTTCCTCAGCTCCCTTAACTCCCAGAGCAGCCTTTGTTGGAGATTTCAGCATCCATCATCATTCTCTCTCTTTTAGAGATTCTGATCTCGCTCTGATGAAAACTTTGTTGATTGGCTTCAAATTTTCAACCTTGCTGCTCCAACTCCTTCTAATCTCTGCTGTCTGATCATTGACTAACTTTGTGCTCAAACTTCCGATTTAATGAAATTGGTGTGCATTTTATTTGTACTTTTGGCAATCCTGTCCCATCAATATTTTCACCAGATCAAAATTTCCAACCCACTCTGTTAAAACTATGAAATAAATCGAAAATCATTACAAAATCGAAGTGAAATTTTTTAGTACAGCAAGCCAACTAACATTGATTTGATAACAGTCATTTCAAACCATCGGTATATCAGAGCAAAATTCTAGTTTAGTAAGATTATCCTTGTTGGAATGCTGCTTGTCATAATTTACCAGTCATCAAAAAACTTGCCTAGAATGAAGCCAGAAGAAATATTGCGTTGCAAGGTGGATTAAATAAAGTAAGTTTAAATTTCGATTTCAAAAGCCAAGAAATTGCTGGGATAACATCATTAAAATTTCAAACTTAATGTGTTTTTCAAATACTGAACAAGTTATCAAGTCATGCAAATCCTGGTAAAAAAAAAATCACGAGATCATTTTTCCATGTCTCAGATTTTTTAGGAGCTCAAAAGACAGTTAGTGGGCAACTCACTCAGGTGCAGGTAACTTTATTCATAATCTAGTTCAAAATCTTGATGATGCTTCCTTTTAAAATTAGATTATGTTTGCAGAACAACTTGATTCTCTTCTGTTCTTCCCAAAGGCTTACTACAAACACTATCATTATCCAATTTCTCTAAACCAATGAATGCTCATGTTGTCTGGACAAAATATGTCTGTAAAATCTTTCAGGCGTGTACAAGCATCCGTGCCAACCCATTTCCTCACTAGAAAAAGTTGTTAGGTAACACAGTTCTCTAGACTAACCATGTAGTTTAACAAAAGAGCACCCAGTACAGCTGATTTCAAGCCGGAAAACAAGAAATTTTTGTTTGCTTTCAATGGGCCTGGATATCAAGAAGAGATTCTTTTGACTCTATGCGTAACAATGATCTCATTCTTCAAATGCCTTAAATTAGGTATATGTTAGATTTATAAATGGATTTGCCCTTCTTGCAGGAACGGTCTTTCTGTTAAATGGCACAAACTGAAACACCTGGGATCGTTATTTTACCTATTCTTTTATACTAATTTTTTGCTGGGCTTTTCAGGCTCTGGATAATGTAACAGATATTTCAATGTTGCCATTGTTATTTTGTTTGTATTTAACCACACTCTTTGGCTTGTAACCAAACTAAAATTAGAATACTTTGGATTATTTATAATGGTACTGGAAATTAACAATCACAAGAAAAAGCTTTTAATGGTGGGTGTCAATTAAGGTCACCTCCTTTCACGTATAACATACTGAATGAACACCCACACTTCAAACTGGGTGAATCAGTCAAATACCTTGAAGTCGGTTCTGCTCAAAATATATCCAAAACGGACATATTCTCATAGTTGCAAACCAAGCGCTTCAAAAAAATTAATGGTCTTAAGTGCTTGGTTATAAAAAGAAATGGATACTAATTGATGTCTGGTACTAATAACATTGTCCTTAGCCTTTTTTCCCATGGTTCTCTAATCATTAATAAATATTCAGAAGTACACATATTGCTGCAATTAATGTTGCAAACTACATCCACGCCGAATGACCTCAGGTTCT
>BGPR01036224.1:0-15631 GCA_013235015.1 Araneus ventricosus
GTACGATTCGTTACCGAAACAGACTTCTAAGCAGTCTCGATCATGAAATGCTGCGGAGAGACAAGGGGGCACAATACTGAACTGTTTACCATGCATTCCAAGTTCCCATCACAGTGTGCCTTATGCAGATAGTCAACCGTTTTCCCTGGTACAACTCGTCACTGGGACAGTCTTAACCAATCTCAACCATGAAATGCTGCCGAGAGGCATGGAGACACAACACTGAACTGTTTACCATCCATCTGGGAGAGCAGGATTTGGCTATATGTTTGGTTAAATCCCCTATAAAAGATTGAAATCATTTGTATACCACAATTTCAGGTTAAAATATTAGAAAGTGATACAGCTGGAAAAATTTAAGTAGAAAGTATAAAATTTTAAAACTCTTACCTGCCAGTAGTCCACCTATAAAGTATTAAACATTCTAGAAATAATTTTATACTTAAATTATAAATTATTTCCTGCCAGAGAAAATTCTTGTAACGGTAGGTTGTCTATATACTTCATCTCTGCTTTTTCGTCGCTTCAAGCAAGCGGCGAAGGAATGTTATGAACCGTGGCAGACACGCCCTGTTCCACAAAGAAAAATAGAGTATCTAGATCAACCCTCAGTTTTTCCTCGTTCTTATCCTGTCTCCTCAATTTCTCATTCCTCGTCTTTTCTTCATTTATTGGATCGGCAATTTTCTTTTCTCTTCGCAGATGATCCTATTCACCCTGATTCATACATTTATGAACGTTCTTAGCCAATTTTAAGAGACGGATGATTTCGACTAATTTTCTTAAAATTCTAAATAATTCAGAATACTGATATAATGCACATGCATACACACATACTTTCAAATAATTACTTTTAAAGGCATTTCAAAAATTATTTATAAAAAATAAAAATAAATAATATTTTTAAATTTCAATTAAAGGTATTGAACTGGAATTTTTATATAAGTTGCCCTCTATATCTGACTCTGAAATCGGGAAAAAATTTAGGTTTCCTTTAGCGCATGCTCAGTAAAAAATCATTTACTACGAATGCTCATACCTTCTCTAATATTCAAAGTATTTACTTCAAATAGCTTCTACTAGCTACTTTAGCATATTGACACATATTCTGTAAGTTTCATACAATTTAGTTGAAAACGCTGAAAGTTATAAGCAAGAAAAAAGCGAAAAAATTTGAGACTTTTTAAAGAAACCTTTATATCTTCCCAAATATTCCAACTATTTTTGCGAAAATGCATGTAAATATTGCGCATAACACACAAAATAATTGACGAAAAATGCAAACCATTATCAGATTTCTGTGAAATGGGATGAGTCAAAATCCCTTTTCGACATCATCAATTTCTGGTCTGTCCCCAAAATGCCCTCGAGTCAAAATCTTCAATATAAATTTTACTTTATATGGTCGAAGTTCGAGGAGATATTTGAAAAAATCTGCAAATTTCAAAAAGTGTCGGCAATTGTGGCAAGCGCTGTATTACACTCATGTCCATAAATTAAGGATAATGAAGTTCAGGCAAAGAAAGAGACAGAAGCAAAACAAATTTGACTTATTTGCAAAGTCTGTTTATTAAACAAAAGGTAAAGAGCAAAACAGATGCTATATGTTTGACATAATTAATAAAAATTGCGATTTTTACTCCCTGGAGCAAATTTCAAAAAAGAACCTATTTACAAAAAACAGTATAACATGGTTAGTATGATGGTTAATACGGAGTATGTCTCCCGGACGATGCAATACAGGCCTTACAACGCCTAGGCATGCTGAGTATCAAATTATCAATCTGATCTTGGGGAATATTATACCACTCATCAAGCAATGTCCTCCGAAGTTCCGGTAGACAGGTGGGAGGGGGTTGACGGGCTGCAATTCGTCGGCCAAGCATATCCCACACATGCTCTATTGGATTCAAGTCCGGTGAGTATGCTGGCCAATCCATACGGGTGATATCCTCCGATTGAAGGCATTCGTCTACAACGTTTGCACGGTGAGGACGGGCGTTGTCATCCATAAACAGAAATTCAGCACCCATGGCGCCCCGAAACAAACGTACATGTTGTTCCAGAATGACATCCCGATAGATGTGGCCTGTCATCGTTACACTCTGAACATGCAGGTCAGTTCTGGAACCAAGAATAATTCCTCCCCAAACGAACCATCCTGCACCACCGTAACAGTGTCGTTCAATGGTGTTCTCTTGGTGGTAACGGGTACCTGGCGCTCTCCATATGAAAGTCCGGCGAGAATCAGACTGCAAACTAAACCTGGACTCGTCGGGAAACATCACACAAGACCACAGTTGCGGTGTCCACAATACATGCTCTCTACTCCAGGCTAATTGCAGGCGACAGTGAGTTGCGGTAAGTGGAACACATCTGACAGGCCTACGAGCATATAGACCAATGTGCCCTAAGCGTCTGTACACGGTCTGCCTTGAAACTGTCGTACCGGTAACTGAAGAGAGCTGACGAGACAGGTCTGATGCTGTGCTCCGTCTGTTTCTTTTGGCAGTAACTGACAAATACCGGTCCTCATTCGGCGTTGTAACTCGGGGGCGACCTGTGCTGTAACATCTACTCACATTACCATCATCTTGGAATCGTTGCCAAAGCCTGTAGATGACACTATGGCCGATTCCAAGTTCCTCGGATACTTCCAGCTGGGTACGTCCACATTCCAGTCGTCCGATAATTCTACCACGTAAAAAACCATCCAAATGCTTCCTTTGTGCCATAACTATGCGGTTATTGCACTGAAAGGCTTTTAAAGCGCTTGTGAACAATTTTACTTCTTTGCCCCCATTCCTTATATACCCCTCTTTTACACTCTCGTCATTGTGACGTACTATCCGCGCCATCTGGTGGTTTCCTGTAATTTGTATATTCTTCTTCAAGATGTGTGTGATAATTCTACAGCTGAAATTTTTATTTTAGAGTTCAATTTCTGTGTGATTCTGAATTATCCTTAATTTATGGACATGAGTGTATTTTAAATGCCATCTGCTGCCTCTAGATGGCGTTTGCGCAGCTATGTTCCTAGGTATGCTTATAATATGCCTGATCTACCCTTTCATTATTGTCAGATATTTTTGAAACACCCTGTAGATGTACCATTTGGATGCAAAAATCATATACTGAATTTCATTTATCTAGTTTGCTGCTTTTTGGAGTTATCGTGTTGTTATACACCAGAAAGTAAAGTCAATTCATTGACGTATTTAGTCCAAAATATGATACAGAGCTAAATATCTCGTAATAAAACAATGTGCCCTTTTTCATTTATTTATTTTGTTAGGTTTTCAAGTTATCATGTCTCCACAAACACGGATAGAGAACCCCTCCGACGGATTTAGTACACAATTTGACACATATCTGCAATTTTAGCGTAAAGATCACAGACTAAAATTCACCTATCTAGCTTGTTACGTTTTTGAGTTATCGCGTCCACATCCGCACAAATAGACAGATCGACAGACAAGAGTCAACCGGAACAGGGATTTTGTGCAAAATTTGACACAGATCTATAATTTTGGTAAAGATCGCATACAGAGTTATTTTTTCTCGCATGTTGCGTTTCTGAATAATTGTGTTCAGAGATAGACACGATTCCAAAAATGTGGAAGTTTTTTTCTAACATAGGGAGGCCTAAAACTTAGAGACTCATCAACATCGAATTTCTTGCCGAGTGCAAAACTTTCTGTTTGCACATTTCATAAACGAGAAAGTAAAGAGGAAAATTGAATAAAAGAGACAGAGGAGCCGTAAGGCTCATAACTGCATCCAAAAATGATTTTGTTCATAAATTTATATTTGAATTTATGATATTCAGTGCTGGTTTTAAAACGTCTTTCTTTGTGTTTCATAGTCATTTCCTTGTGTTTTCGAATAATATTTTAATGCTCCGTTTAGCGTTGAAAAATTTTACCTTTTCTCGCTTTCTGCCAGCCCTCATTTGATGCAGTTTTATTACTCTTCAGAAACCGACAGCTATACCAAACAACGTATGTAAGCATTGTGATGTTAAGATCTAATCACGTCTCATCTGCAGCATGGACGAGTTAAAAATAGTCTTACGCCATGCTAATGCGCAATGAAAGCCTTTACCATTAACTTTGCAAACAAAAGGACACAAAACATGCCAAAAGGCGACCCATAACGGGAAACCACGCGGTACACACATCGAGCCATCACAGGACCTTTGTCATTCACCGTTATCTCGCCCCCTTCACTTCTTGCTTAGGTCGGAGAAAAATGCGAAGGGCCCGCTGGCCCAAGCTCTGTTGGCCCCTTATCACCCAACAGAATCGCGCCGGCGTTGTGTCACCCTAACACGACGCACGTATTTGCTGATAGACAGGAGAGGGGCAATTTCGCCACACGGACAAATTTGTACCGATTCGGCAAGATCGGGGGCCCTTTGTTCCGGGCACGCGCCCCGCCCCCTCGACGCGTCCTCGAGGCACGTGCAGGGGCGCCTCCTTCTCCACCAGAGATAAGCCCCCGAAGAGATAATTTTTTACGTGTTTGAGAGCTGGCACAAGAATGTGGGCCTCTCCTTCCGATATAGAGACCCTTTTTTAATTCTTTAATTTGAGGGAGTTGATAGCGGAATTCCGTGACTGTGAGGATCGCTTTTCGCAATCAATTTTGCAATCTCAAACCAATGGGGAGAAGAGAGTCAGAGAAGTAGGTTGTTATTCGTCGGGCAAATATTAAGCGTCATGTGTGTTGCTCGACCAAACATCTAGTATTCATACAGGCGCTTTTCTACAGAAAATAAATTTATTCTGAAATATTTAAAGGAATTTTATTTATCACGAATTTTTTTTATGTATAGTTCCTGCACAAAGCTAAAGAATATTTCAGATTATTGTGAGGGATAGCACAAGTTTAGTTAATTTGTATTAATGCCCTATTTCGAAGCTACACGAAGGTCATTTTAGGGTGAACCTCCTACTCTTGAACCGAGGTCGGATAACGAGGACCACACGTGAGCTAGCAGTCCTTTTCTCTAAAGTTTCTCACCATATCCGCGACAAAATGTTAAACCTTGAGAGATTTATTTTTTGATTTTAGATTGAATTTTTGGTGGAACCAGTTTTCGAACCGAAATTGAGATTCTACCAATTGGCCTGGAATCCAGGTAATGCCTTGAACTTTCTCATTAAGTGTAGTACAGAAGATGTATTCCAGGCGTCCTTAACACATTGGCGGTCGTAACCAGCACGCCTACTACGAGTTACCTCGTAGAATTATAGCATGATCGTATCAAACTGACTTCTTAAACTGGAAACCTGCACATAGAATTGACAGTCAGCGTTTTAAACTATGGATCTCTACACCATGTGGGATCACGAAAACATTGGCAATGAATGTTTCTAATTAACATATTTCGCTACCAAAGATTTGTTCAGACGAATTTGGAGTGACGAAAGAAGTATTAAAAAATCCGATTGATACTGATTCTTCAACATCAGGAAACAAAAATAATTCAGAATGTCATTTGGATTTGAAACATCGAGTAAAAATTGCTCTAATAAATATATTCTGCTTAACGTATATTCACTTACATTCAATAATTAGAGGCCGCGGTGGCCTAGTGGTAAGGTCTCGGCCTTGGGGCCGGAGGGCTCCAGGCTCGAAACCCGATTCCACTGAAGATTCGCCGTGCATAAGGCCTGCTGCACGCTAAGTCATACGTAGTGACCAAACGCCCTCCCCCTCGGCGCGGCGTGGAAGCTTAGAGAGAACGGTGCCAGCTCAGGTGTCGTCCTTGTCATCTGACCGTGGTTCGAGATTATGAGATCCGTCCCAAAATAGCCCTCGCGTAAAATTTCCCGTGATCTCGCGAACCTTAAATTCAGGGATGGACAATAACCAGAAAGTAATTTACGTCCATTTAGTTCCTTATATTGTGTACACTCTAAAGGAATATGCTTTTTTAACGATATTTGTTTTAAGCTGATATGGTTTTTAAATTGTTTTTAACTTTTTTTTTTCCGTCACGCTAGGCCTTTCAGCGCTTTGTACAGATTTCCCGCAAACCAATGATACTTGCTGGAAAACAACTTTTACAATTTCTTCCTAAAGTTAGGAAAATGATTACTATAAGCTCGACTTTCAAAAATCTCTCGAATTTGACACAAAAAGGCAAATATTTTCTCCAAATATGGTGCCAAACTAGGAATCTAAATAATGCTTGAGTACCATTTGAAAGAACAGTACCACACATTTCAGAAAATATTGGTATTAGTGGATACGATTTTTTTAACAACATTCATCCAACTTGTTTCGAATTGTCTACGGAAACTCAGTCATCTGGGGATGTAAAACGCCGAGAGAAGCCGGGACTTAAGATACCTGCGATAAACCTGAATCCAGCAGGATTGTTAGGAGAAATATCTTTCACTTAATCATTGCATTTGAATTTTTATACATTTTTTAATAATTAAAAGATGTCGAAGCAGGTATTGAATAAAAGTAATATTAATAAATTTCTCTGTATTTTAGATCTTATAATCAATAGAAAGGCCTACCTCTAAAAGGATGCATTAAGTTTAAACAGTGTTTCAAACGCGGGATTAACCAGTGTTTCAAGAGATTGGCTGGATTTCACCACTGTTTTGGAAGAGCATCGTGATGAAAAAATTTTGAGAGTATCAGGGGTAGCAATTTTTTTTATTTACTTATTTTGCTGTTAAATATTTCACTTGCTGTTGGGCAGTGGCGTTGACTTGGGGAAGGGGTCAGTCCCCCCTTCCCTCAATTTTTCAGGAAAAATTAAATTTTTATTTCATTTTAACTGCCTAAAACTAGGAATTATAAAAGAACAATAGTGTCTGGGAAAGCTAGCCAATTTTTTGTAACAAAATTTTTAAATTTTATTGACTACTCTTTATACTCCGGGATACTTTTAGATGTCTATAATTTTTTTGCCTTCCGCTTTTGCCTCCCAATCGCCGCCATTGCTGATGTGAAAACTAAGACTGCATTAACTCTTCCGGCACCTAGGCAGTTTTAAAACAGGTGCTGGGCAAGTGCGAGAGTACTTCGTCCACCTAGGCAATGAAAAATTTCTGCGCCCCTCACCAGTGCATAATATTCACACGCGTAGTCAAATATAAAGCAATTTAATATTAAAAAATTCATTCATTTTTTAAATCAATGACATATTTAAATTGCTCAGAAAGAAAACAAATTTCTATCATATTCATTAACTTGCAATTTAGACGTCAATAATTCACTAACATACTTAATATTACATTTCGTCGTCGTTCAAGCAAAAGACACGAAGTCCGCAAAAATTTTTTGATGGACTACTGCTGTCGTTTAAAATTTCCAATTAATTATTTCGTGATGTAAACCTGTTATCTAAAGATCACACCAGGGATGAATTGGCTTGCACGGAGCGCTTGGACCAGAGGTCCTCAATCTCCGATATTAAACATTAACTACCAATGGTCCTAACAAGAAAGTTTGGTTTAAACATCAGCAAACCAAACGTAGGAGCTAGAAATCTGTAAAATAATTTCCGACTATATCCGACGAGCATACAACACTTTCATAAACAATGGCCTCATTGTTGTGGTGTCCCTAGGTTCACTTAATGGTTAAACCGGCCCTGAACAGGTACACTAACTGGCTTTGCAAAAATAAATTAAATTCATCTTCCAGATGACTTTTAACAATGATTTATCGCCTAAATATAAATAGTAAAATCCAGAATTGTAATCAACCATGCACGCAAAAAAATATTCTCAGAAAATGTCATTTTTCAACAAGTCATATTTTTCTATCAATAATATACACCAGCTGTTCTGACTAGTACCGACCTGGGAAAAAAATGGAAATCGGTATAAATAAATCGATGGTGGCCTTTATTAAAATTCTGTATTTCAAAATACAAGATCGCGAACTCTTGTGCGTTTGGCCTTGAGATTTTTAGAGGTATTTTCAGGATAATTTAATTTTGAATTACCATTAAAGGAAACTACTTAATTTTGAACTATCATTTTGAAATGATTATCGTGTATTCGAACTTATTCAAATTACAATCAAGTATCGTTTAAATTTCAGACCGTTATTCTTAGGGGTTTTTTCAGGCTAAAAGTTCTGTATGGCTCTATTTTTTTTTTTTCAGTTGGTTGACTGATTTGCAAGTCAACAGCTCTAGCAAACTTTGTATTAAAGTATCTGGATTGTGTTAGAAAAGTTTTGTAACTTTTTTACCATTTTGTTTAAATTTGCTTTTAAATTTATTTTTTTTAATTATTATTTTTTTTAACATGTGGAATACTAAAACCAACTCTCATGAAGATGACTTTCTACAATCAAACGTTTTTTTGTTTCAATTTGTCAAAATATTTGTCACTTAAAATCTATTTATATAAAGATGAAATTAAATTCCATCGAAGATGTCTTGTTTTGAATGTTCGGGTGGTGAAAGGGAGAGAGGCCGAAACTTGCATTGTCTAAGGGCTCCTACATGGCTTAATCCGGCCTTGTTTGTATGCTAGAGATGTACGTCAATAGATTCATAAATATCGGCCATTGCGGCCAGAGGTGGCACCAATGGGGTGTTCGAGGGGACAAGCGCCCCCTGTCGGGGATGGTGTGCCCCCCATTGGGGGGCATCACCAAATTTTTGAACCCCGCTCATACAACGGGCTAGTAAATTAGTAGATAAACAGAGATTTGGCGAAAATTTCAGAGGGTCATCATTATACCCCTCCCCTTGTACAGTAAGTAGATCGTGACCCTGTCGAGGAAATACTACCCTCCCCCCGTCGGCGGACTCCAACGCCACTCCTGACTGTGGCATAATTATATTAGGTGATTCATGGGAATTATGAGTCAATGTGGATAAAACATGCATCGCCTTCCTGAAACTACAGGTAAAACAAAATACAAATCTCAAAGTAACTCATGACTAGCTACCTATTAGCGTTCAAAATAAATAAATAGATAGGTATAAATATTGAAATAAATCTTTATCTGTAAAATATGAACGGGAATAGGAAAAGACGTTCGAATTTTTCAAGAAAATTTAAATTTGCAGTTGTAAAATCAATACTGTATCTCTTTACAACCGAACGAATATAAAAGTCGGATTTGAACTGAAGCTCTATGTATAAGCTGCAACGATGAATAAGTATCATCTCCCCCTCCATAAATGAAATGACCTCGGAAAAGGTTGTTGCCGACTTTGAGGGGGCGAGCCTAATTGAGATCCCTAAGGGGTGCTTTGGAGAGCGCATTATCTCTCCTGAGCGCACGCACCTCTTCACAGGAGAGGTGGGAGTAACTGTTACCGATGTTTGAAGCAGAGAGAGTGATTTCCAGTCAGCGGAAATCGTAACTTCTGGTCTTTTCATGGATAACATAGTCAATCCGTTTCCTTTGAATTCCGGCTTTTGAGTCTCATTGATTCCCATTATTCTAATATCTTTGCATCGACTTTTCTGCCCAGTTCTAAATCAGTATCTGAATCCGCAATTTCCAGATTTGGGAGAAGAGCATCTATTATCTTTCTTTTCCATTATATTATATTCTCCTAAATATGTGATTTCGCCGCTTAACAAACAACGCCACCTGTCTCAATTTTTCTGAAATTTCAAACTGAAAGAAAGAACTGAATTTTTCGCAATCAATAATGAATATTTCTGAAATTTTTTAACATCGGATATAAACATGAGATTGCATGCTACTACCAGGTATGGAAAAAAAAGAAAATTCAGAAATATTCGTTATTGATTGCAAAATATTCAGTTCTTAGTTCCTCTTTGAAATTTCAAAAAATTGAGATACGTGGTGTTGCTTGCTAAGCGACGATATATTATCACGAAACAAAAGTAAATCTAAGCGATTTTCACCAGAAAATCCTTCTCAAGATCCTCTTGATATAGATTTTAAGGGTAGTTCTTTAAGTAACTGGACATCTTATATAGAATTTAAACATTCCAAAAAGCTAGGTAAACTTGCCAATTATTTTTTTAAATGTCTGAAAACAAAAAAAGGAAATAACTTAATGAAATCACACGGTAAAGCAAAAGATTAATTTTTAATAATTACAATTAATTACGTTATTAAAATACACAATTTTTGTTTCGCTAATGAAGTAGTTTTAAAATAGATGTGCATGCATGTACGTATGTGTTTCACATTAATATTCTGAGTTATTTGAAATTCTGCTGGTTTCTTAAGCGTATATCGCACAGAGAGCTATCGTACGTTGTTTTCGTCAGCATGAGCGCAATGCCGCTTACCAAAAAAGATTGTAGCACGTGACGCATTGAGACAACCGGCCAGACAGGAATTAGGTCATCGTTGGGGCAAACTACGTCACTGTCAAAGTCACACCCGATTGGTTTGAATTATCGCTGCTGACGATTTTCAGTCAGCATCGTGTGCATTTTCAAGCCGGTTGAATACAGCCCACGATTTCTGTCATCTTGTCTGACCGGTCACGTGCTACAAACTCTTTTGGTGAGTGGCATGGCGCTCATGCTGACGAAAACAGCGTACGATAGCTCTCCGTGTGATATACGCTTTACTCCGCGAAAAGTCAGTTGAAGGAAAGAAAATGCAGAATGCAAGTGACACTAAACTGATACTAATGGATACTAGCGTTTTCTGCCACAGCGGTCTAGTGAGCTAAGGCATGGCATAGGGTGGTGTGACTGAGGAATCGGGGGCAGAATCGGGGGCATTTCAATAGCGAATTGGTCTGTCGGACTGGTTGCTGGAAGCTTTCCTCCAAGCGAAATACAAATGTGGATTGGAAGTCCTTCAGAAAGGCAGGCCTCCCCTTTATAGTAACGCACCGTTTATACGTCTTTGAAGAGATTGACGTGAAAAGACGTATTAATCAAAATTTTACTTAACAACTTTGATTATTAAAAATTTAATGTTACTAATGCAAATTCATTTAAAAGCATCAACTTTAAAAATAGTACTAGAATATTACTACATAGAATTGAAAACAGTAATGAAAATTAAATATTTATCATAAAAGTGAGAAAAATCGCATCTTTATTGCATATCTTGAGTGCTAGTTATACATATCTTATACGATTTACGTGCATGTATGTAGGGGTTTATTTTTTAAAAAACTTAAACCGTCGTCTGGCGCCCTTGTTATCTTTAAGTATTGTTACAAAGCTATAAAGTCATTTCCCTGAGATGCTAATCTTGGCAACAAACTTGGCGACAAAAGGAATTTTTCTAGAAGGACCTCGAACTTTCAACCTATTTCTACTAGTTTCATGAACTTTCTAGAGATTATGTCACTTCCTACGTAATGAAGTCACTTCCTGTTAAAAGTATAAAGGTAAGCTCTCAAGCCAAGAAGAGTTCAGTTGGATTTTGATCAGCAAACAAGCTGGTGAGCTAACAAGAAGCCTTTGAGCGCTGTGTTGAGATTTAATGGTCATCTTTATTGTGAATTTTTACAAGTGCTGTTTTAATACTTGTGCTACGTTTCTTTTCGTAGAATATTTGTAAAATAAAGAGCTTTATTTTTTTTAAAATCCTGCTTATTGGACTGCATTCACGTACACCAACAGGACGATTTCGTCACAGTATTAAGTACAGTATTATGGATCAAATTAGGTCCACTAAATGATTTTTCACTGTTTTTTAACAAAAGACATAAGATCGAATTGTTTCAATGGAGTCCTTTTCATCTTTGAAGGAAGGCAGAATAACTTCTTCATCATCACTTAAATTAGCGATAAACAATTTGTCTTCTGTTAATTCGTCAATTGTGAATAATTTCGAAGTCTTGATATATGTATCACAGTTCATGTATTAGAAAGGAGGAAGTTTTCACATTTTAGAACGGGGGAAAGCGTCGTATAAACGAAGCTCTTTATCATTACAATGAATACAAATGAATTGGGACTGCGATGAAACGACGTAGAAATGTAACCGATGTATAAATGAGAAACGTATAAACGGTACTTTACTGTGTATAAGGGCTAAGTCAGACTTCTGAGATGCGCCCGATCGCTTTGGCCAACTTCTCCGGGCCTCACTTCTTCTTTATCATGAGTCGTTGACTCATGACTTGGCTAGACCAAGTGGTATTAAAACCGCCTTTGCATACCATGTCTGTTAACCCTTAAAAGTTCGATTTTTTAAGATGTTTTTTGGCTTTCATTTCTTGAATAAAACATGGGAAAAATACTTTAAAATATCCTATTTTGTTTCATTTATGGTTTATGGCTCAAAAACAGTTTGTTACCACCTGACAACACTGGGTATTGTTTCAGAAAAATAAATCCTTATTGATAACATTTTATAATGTCAAACACCGATGAATTTTAATAATTAATAATACGGATAAGGAATTTCCTTCAACATTTTAGAATAAAATATGGTATTCTCAAGTGTACAAACACACACAAAAAAAGATGCAGCCTCAAGTGAAAAGCATCAGTTTATTTATATATTTTTATCAGCACTCAGGCCGCCATCCATATGTTGTAAATTGAATTAATAAAAATTTCAGTATGTACCCCATTGGCAACAACAGGCATTAGAGCTTCAGTCTTATTCTCAAGAGTTTAGTAGATAAATTTGGGTATGTTATTTAAAGGCGACACTGGACCTTTAAGGGTTAAGCTTAACCCTTAAATGCTCTGACCCTCATTGTTGAACTTATACGGGGAAAATATGAATACTTAATATGATATTCGTTTTTATTTGTATTACAGTGACCTCTCACTTATACGCGCTCTCTTTTATGCGCGTTTTTTCCGCGGTCCCGGCCAGGGATATAGGAACAAATGATAAGTCTTATTCATTTATGCGCCGGACTAAAAAAGCACCTCTCATTTATGCGCTGTCGCAAAAATTTTTTTAGTACAAAAAGTTTTTTTAAAAGCAGAACAAGAAAGCAGAACAAAACCCCCTTTTTGTTCTGCTTCTAAGAATGCTTTCCTCGCCCCTCCTCTCTTCATCAGATTCCAGGAACACATTCCTCTAACTTATACACAGGGGTGTACGAGGGGGTTCTTGTGATTGACGTCAGTAAAGGTCGCATTTAAACAGCAGCCAATTAGAGAGGTTTGCTAACGAAAGAACCATCTGTGGAGTTTGGGTTATGGTTAGATGATTACTTTTTAAATTGGCGAAAAGAACGAAATTGTCCTTTCGTTTAAAATGGATGTTATTAAAAAATTCGAAGAAAATCCTTGCACCTCGAAAAAAGTTTTAGCGGAGCAATTTAATGTCCCAGAATCGACATTGAGAGCGATTTTAAAAAATCGGGAGCATTTCTATTTTCTTTGCGTTCTTAAAAAATAATCAACGGAAGTTTTGCATTTTGAAACATCTTATTTACATTTTTCAGTAGTATATTATAGTATTAATTAACAATACATGTGCACTGTATTGACGTTTCACTTTAAAGCTCCCCTTTGTGATTTTTCACTTATGCGCGTTTTTTTTTTTTTTTTTTTTTCGCTGTCCCCTGCGCCCGCGCATAAGTGAGAGGTCACTGTATTTGGAACTTAGAATAAAAGAATTTGCATAGAAATCGGCTCTATCCTCTTTCGCAATAATATGGAAGGTTCAGAGCTAAAGTGAACCAAGTATGTATTTTGCCGATTTTGCACCAACCCCGCCATGGTGATGTAGAAATGCTATATTTTCTGTTTGATAATGATTCAAGTCCATGGTTCAATTTGAGACCACTATGCAACAAGAACAATCAGAAGTCCACTGTTAATTTAAATGCAGCTAATCAACTTTGAGATCTGTTATTCTCAGATAGGAATCTCATGGACTTAGTCCAGTTTAACTCTGAACACTCCATATATCTAGAGTTATCATACGTCCGGACAGTTCGGATTTCATGCTCACGTCCGGATCTTCAAGATGTAACGAAATTGCTTTGTGGGTGTACGTGAATGCAGTCCTATAAGCAGGATTAAAAAAAATAAAGCTCTTTATTTTACAAATATTCTAAGATAAGAAACGTAGCACAAGTATTCAACAGCACTTGTAAAAATTCACAACAGACTACCAATAAATCTCAACACAACGCTCAAAGGTTTCTTGTTAACTCACCAGCTTGTTTGCATGTCAAATTCCAATTAACTCTTCTTGGCTTGAGAGCTTGCCTTTATACTTTTCAACAGGAAGTGACTTCATTACGTAGGAAGTGACGTAATCTCTAGAAAGTTCATGAAACCAGTAGAAATAGGCGGAAAGTTCGAGGTCCTTCTAGAAAATTCCTTTTGTCTCCAAAGTCACCAACTTTGCCGCCAAGTCGCCAAAGTAGTCGCCAAATTTGTTGCCAAATTTATCGCCAAGTCGCCAAGATTAGTATCTCAGGGAAACGACTTTATGGTTTTGTAACAAAGTTAACCGGATTTAAGCCAGTGAATGCAACGAGAGAGAAATTTGGTTGCAACTGAGAAACTCTGACTTATTCAAAGAAGCTGACGTCATTCTGCCAATGACAGTTCTGACAATTCATTGTTTATACTGTTTACATCCATTGTTGATGAACCACCTTATCCAGGCCCTAATTCAAACTGGAAATTGAAAGCTTTGGCAATTTTGATTTAATTCTGTATTTCATTACTATCAGTTTGAATTACCGAACATCAATAAAAATTGTATATTCTTAAATTATTTTTTCTTCTTTTCCTCAAACTCAATCCTAGTATTATGTAAGAGGGTCGAAGGCAGCATTGAGAATTTTAAACTACACTTTGTACCCCTCCAAGACCCCTCTTCCGGTGTGTCAGGATTTCATCTAAAAAATTATGGTAACCCTACATATATCAGTTAACAACATGCAGATGTGAAGTAAATGAGGTTCGCATAATTTGTGCGTCTTTGTTTAAGCAAAATAATAAAATGATTCAGAAACAGAATCGCAAGGTATTAAGTATTATTATCATGGTCGTAATGCAATAACGAACTAAGACTCGAAACCAGTTGCGAATACAATTTCATGAATGAAATCTCAGTCCCCCCGTGTCTCTTTCACAGGCCTGCCATGCACAGAATAGGTGCAGAAATGGATACCCAAACATCAACAAACCGTTGAACCTCCGCAGCCGCGGGTTCCGCTGTCGAAACAGTCGCAGTCAACAAATGAGCCCCTTTTGTGGCGGAGGTTCTCAGAGCCAGAAATAAATCGTCGTGGCGAGAGATGGATTACGGCAAACACATTTTTATGGTGTGCCAGGGACACCTAACACCGGCACCTTTGTGGTGGTTGCCCGAAACACTGGAAAGCAGGCGGTTTCTGTGGCCACTCGACAAAGGACTCCTGATTTCCGACTATTCGATTCGAACAAAGTGCCGTAATCCGAGGCCCTCGCACCTCCCACCGCCCATTCACGCAGCCCCTCCACGCACCATTAGAGACCCCGTTCTCACGATGCCACCGATCCCCTTTTTGCACATTTCTCCGTTTCTGGATCTCGGAAGAGGTAGAGAATTCATTGGATTATTATTTTGATATTGATTTCCTTCAGAATGATGAATTGTAGCCTAAGGAATTGGGGGATTACCTTTCTTAACTCTTGGACCTAAGTAAAACCCATCCAGATCATGTTTAGAGTAAGCATGTCGAATCTGAGCTCCACAAAGAATGCTTTTGTAAAATAGC
>BGPR01036225.1:0-15631 GCA_013235015.1 Araneus ventricosus
TAAGATGATATTTTAGTGCCAATTGATGACATCAAAACATTCCCCGCATGAATATACTTATTCTGAATTTCCGAAAAGAGTTGAACAATCTACGATTTTGTAAAATCGTTTTCAAAAAAGCTTTTCTATCGCCAATTCATTCGGAAAAATTATTGCCGGAAAAATCGATTATGAAATCGGAGGAAAAAGAGTATCCATTAGAGCACTTCCTTTTCAATTACTTCCGACAACTGGCTACGAAATTCCGTCTAAATCGCGAGTATGTAATCAAACATCCGCGCGTGTTGTTGCATTTTATTCTAGTATCTGATAACTATTGTAAAACTTTCTCGGATTGAATTCCTGCCACCAGTCGATTCATATCAAGAAGTTCTCAACCCATGATACGCGAAATCAAAGTTGGTAATGGCGGAAACATAAGGAATTAAACAAGCTACAGAATTTTGTTTCCAAGTTTGTACTAAGTTATAGTATAGTCTTAGTTACGAAGTCAAACATAACGAAAGTTATTTCCAACGCTCCATGTATTCTTATGTGGTAACTTCTTATGTAGTAATCCCTGAAAAGGGAAATTATTTAGCATGCACTCCGCACCATATTTTTTAAAGATTTTTTTCATCATTTTTTAAGATCATTTATTACCTGTGAAATCCAGGTAACAAAATCTATTAATTACATTCATTACGTTACGAAAAGTGCAGTGAATAATAATATATTAGTTCTTATAGTCTTGATAAGCATTAAGAACTATTACTTATTATTAAGAATAATAAGGCAATAGTTCTTAGAAGATTAGAAGTCGAATGGATGGATGTAGACATAAATAGTTAGGTGTCTGAGCGAAGAATACATTCTTTCGTAGACTGATTATCCTCCTACATCAGTCTTAGAATCAGTTGTTTGGCTCTGGTTACTTCTCAATCAAGATATAATGCACCAGATTCGTCCCTCAGCTGTAGTATTTTCTTTTGCTTAATTCCTTTCAAACAGCTCCATGCTTCTGTGTAGGGTTAATTTCCGGCCATTTCGTGATATCTAGGTTGGGTTATGAAGAGATTTCACGCACCCTCTGCCGCGATCAGACTCAACTGGACTGATTCATTGTCAGTGGAAAACCATCGGCGCAAGTAGAAGACATGTTAATTCGAGGTTAGAGGAGTGAAGAGCCTCCACCCTTCGATAGTTTTATTCATCCTTTTCAGAAGGGTTAATTTCCCGCCATTTCGTGGAGCTATCGAGGTTGGAAGATATCACGAAAAAGATTCACTCTGCAGTATGAAAGAGCATTTCATGCACTTTCGGCGCGATCAGACTGAACTGACTGATTCACTGACTGAACTGACTCTCCACCTCTCGATAGTTTTATCTATCTTGTAGCGAGGGTTACTTTCCGCCATATTTCGTGATATCGAGGTTGGAAGATAATGATGAAAAAAGATTCTCACTTCCAGGTATGAAGAGCATTTCATGCACTTTCGCGTGATCAGACTGAACTGGACTGATTCATTGTCAGTGAAACTATCGGCGCGGTATATTACGTTAATTGAGGTTAGAGGGGTGGTGAGTCTCCGCCTTCGATCGATAGTTTTATTCAGCTTATGGTAAATAAACATTGGCGTTAATTCTACACACCCATACCTGTCCGCAAAGAACTATAACACCACTGAATAGCTGAGCCATCTTATGAATTAATGCGAAATCATTGCAATACTGGGTTTAATTTGTTTTGGCGTTGAATTAATACTGTTGCGAAAATGCAATAAAATGTAATTTGAAAATAAATCCAGCAAATGGTATTAATTCGAGTCTTAAGTTAACCTAAGCCCTTAACGTCACCGATAAAAACTCTTCTTTGATGGTTGTTGGTGATGGTGGGGGGTACGCGAAAATAAAAAACACACAAATCAAAGGGTACGCAAGGAAAAGGGTGGGAACGCCTGCTCTGGTCGATCAATGTTCGAAAATCAGTATCTTTAGAAAACATTCATGTCTCGATAGGATTTGTGCGTGAAATCGAACTAAATTGTAGAAAACAAGGATTTTAATATGATTAGTTTAATTAGATGCCTCAGTTATTTGAAAGGATAGAAGAAGATATTACAGAAACCAATATCTCGATATAACTGCCAAATGTTAGGGACAGAACTGAGATAAGATGAATGTAATGAAAAGATAGCAAAAAGATTAAGAGCATCTCTTATTACTATCTTTCATCAACAACATTTTTTAGACTGCACAGTACAAATAGGTTCGTACCCCATCATTTGTAAAAAAATTTCGTCCATATTGCAATAGTAATTCCACTATTTATTTGTTGTTTTTTAATTTTTAATCTTCACACATTTTATTTGCTTTTTTTTAAATCTTGGAAACAGCACCGAAACGGTAAAGACCTATATGATTCTGATCTCGGTGGAAAAAATGTGCGTTTGGCCCGACTATAAGACTTCGTTTGAATCCATTTTCACAAAACGAAAATCTATTTCCATTCTTACTCCACAACAGGTAGGGTTGCTATGGTTCTATTTAAGGCCAATGAATTACCTTTTCAAAGCTACTTGGCCTTAGAATTTTCATTTACTTTAAATACATTTTTTTAGCCTTTTTTAGAATTTTATTTTGTTAATGACTTAGTACAATTTCTTAATTACATTATTCAATTGTTTTTAAATAAATTTTGATATTACTGATTTCAAATGATATATAAAGAGCTGTCAAACGAAATAGTTCCTGAATAGAATAAGGACTTTTAAATTTCTTTCATAAATTTTAGTTTAATAATAGACCATTGAAGCATATACCTACTCATGTGGGATCTACTATGAAGGATAGCTGTTTTCTAACAGGAAGGACGTTTTCAGTCAATTTACTAAATTTGGCCTTTATTTTTTAAGAAGTTTGGCCTTATTTTGCTATTTTGATCTATAAACCATGGTCCACAATATCATTCAGAGATAAAAAGTCACTGAGAGAGCAACGACCTGTGAAACTACCAGCAATGAAATATAAGGATACGTTCTTAAAAGAATTTTAAAATTGTACCTTGCTATCTCTCCACCCTCACTCAAGGAAAAAAATGAACTAAAGGATAAATAAATTCTTTAAATTTTTCAACTTGGGAGGTTCAATTTATGATGACGTCAGATTACGAATGGAATACCTTCATTCAAAGAAAACCTGAAATCTTTTGTTCAAAAATAACTGTTTTGGTAACAACTCGATTTTGATTTCAATCTAAAACGAACAGGAAACCACGCAAACAACTAGTCGAAAACACAGATCAACATAATATGAATTCAAATGAATTACTGTAATTAGAAAGAGTAAAAAAGTACTTTTTTATAAATCAAAAAGACCGTGAAATGATAATTCTTATTTTGCGAATATCTGCAAATATTATTCCTTTAAAATAATCAAGGAAATGTGGATAGAAATGGCCATCTATTCAGCAATTTAGTAGTAGTAAAAAAAGTTTTGCAAGTAATGTGAAAAGCAATTGGAATCGTAAAATGAGAAACAATGAGACTGCGAATTGAAAAATTGCGGAAAAACATTTCCTAGTTCCGCAAGAGATCTCACCTCCGAAAAAAAATGAACTGTTAAAAAATTAATAACGATCTCAAACATGACTTCACTTTATCACTTTCTTTAAAGAATATACATTATGCACTTATCTCTTAATCAGAATTGGTACGAAGCGTCAACACACGAAAACAACCCAAGACCGCCAAGGTTAAACTATCAGCGAATCGAGAAGGGGGGAGGGGCAAGGAAATCGAATTTCGAACACAAACACATGATCATCATCTTCCCATGATTAACTATTCAACCTTTCAAAAAATAAAATAAATAAAAGAAAAGAAACTGTCCCGTGCTAACCATGAGGAGGAAGTGGCATTCCAGTTCTTCCACATTCTTTAAATATTTAAAAGCTCTTTTCAATTCTGGTATATCGAGCGGGAAAAGGTGGAAGGAGTCACGACGGAACACGGACCTTGGTTCCTCGCACCGCGCAGGTATAATACGGCAAAGACAAGCAGAGACTCCTCTCTCTTGAACCATAATTTATCCCCCCAGAGCTTTCTTACTTCTTCGTTTACTTTCTTTTCCACCATGCTGTCTGGTTTGTGGAGTAATGATCGTGGAAAGATCTGAACCTACCTGCGCCTGTAGTATCGTCGCTATTGCTGATTTTATTATTTTTCTCGACTCGTCTTTATTTTTGATCGTTTAATTGCCTTCTTTTTTTCCGCTTCCTTCGAGGTACATTGTTTCCAGTTTTCAAAATAAAATAGAGAAACTGTTTTCTGCGCTGAGAGGGAGTCTCATTCGTACTTGCGAAGACTCCGCTTTCAATACAACCATTAACGCCAGTGCAGTAGCGCGCAAAGCAGCAATGCCGTACGCTCTAACCCAAGTGACAGAAAACTGCGCTGTTTTGGCGATTATTTTCATTTTTACTTTCTCGTAGTAATGAAGCATCAAAGAGAAAGTATTGTAATGTCAAAAATCTGAACTCAAGATTTTGAGAATCTCCACGTTTTAGACTCCTGAGTCCGAAAACATAACATTTGAAATTATCGTCTGTTGTGAACGCGATACCATGAAAATGATTAGACTACGGGGATCGAATGGCATGTATCTTTATCACAAAATTTGCTGGTTTCATCAAATTTTAGACAAAACTGTCGGTGGAAAGTCTGTTATGTTTCACGTCCCATGTGAACACTCTAGACTCAAAACTTAAATAGCTAGATGAATAAAATTCTGGTACACAGTTTATCAACTGAATGCAGGTCCGTATCAAATTCTTGGACCAATTCCGTCGAGAGGATTTGATTGTTATTCGTCTGTATATACGAGTATATTTCTTAACGCTCAACTTCTTTAACAAACATTTTAGATAAATGAAATTTGGTATGGGCCTCCTTTATCTTAATTGTAGATTTGTGTCCATTTTGTGTCAATCGGATAAAAAAAAGGCGTTCAAATTGTATACTAATTTTTTCTAACTTGATTCTCCATCGCATGCTTATGGTTACAATTCTGTGCACGCGTGAAGCTATCGAGGAATTTGTCACTTTTGTCCTTGAGCCGGCAAGAATGGAATATGTGTGATGGATGCGTTTTAATCGGTACGCATCTCTTTGAATTTGATTCTTTACCAAATATCTTTACAATCATTATAATCTACAATGAAAACCTTCTTGCCTAGTCATTGGATTCTGCCAAATTAGTCTGAATTTTTATCCATGCTGTGGATGAATGGCAATTTTTTGGGGAAGGGATCGAGAAAGTTTAGGGAACCATTCTGCTGGTTCTATTATTCTGGACAATGAGGAAAGCGGACTCGTCTACTATGAGCGTATAACAATATCTGCTGTTACATTACCACACCACCACATTAGATACACAATTTAAGAATTGTAAAGATACGGGAAAACCAATCGATTTAAAAAAGAAGTACAGTGGTCACATTTTATACACATAAAAAAACTCCTGAGCACGAGTTTGTGAACCCGAAGAAAATTCTTTTGAGTTAACCGCTTAAGCTAACAGCCCGAGAATACTTATCGAATTATTCGTACAATTTAGTCTTATAAACTACAAATTGAATCATTAATTAGCTTTATAATTTGACATGACAAAAATATGTAGATCCATAAACATCTAGTAATCCAGCCTTCTTGAATTTGAATGAAAACGACAGCCCTTTCCAAAATATAGGAGGGTCATCTATTCTATATATAGCAGATTTCTTTCGTTTTCATACTATAGCATAATTTCAGCACGCAAAGAATTTGCAATACTACCTAATCATAGGAGATCATACAACAAATACGGTTTCAAATATCCTTTTAATAAAAACCCAGACAGATTGAAAAAGAACACTAGAGGTGAAAAATAAAACCCGCCGGGAGTGGTCTCCAAAACTTTCTCGTATCTGCCCCAACGCTGTGGGGAAAATGACACAAAGCGGGCAGTAACATAGGACGATTCGTAAAACAAGTGGGGAAAACGTTCGGGTCGTTCGACCCTTTTCATTGCGTCATACAATGGCGAAGAAAACCGAATATGCAATTTAACCGCCGCTTTGAACTCGATTGCAACAAACGAAACTGACCAAAACCCAATTAAGGTACGATTATCAACATACCAAATTTCACGATCTAAGTACTGGTTAAGGGAGTTATTGTGACAGCCCAGCATGCGATTATATACAGACCAAATGATATTGTCAACCTTGACAGATCATGGAAAATTTGAGACCTGCGTATTCTGATGATAAAACTGTGAAAATGCCTAGATTTATCCATCTAGCTATTTCAAGTTTTGAGTTGCAGTAGTTCACATGAACGCTAGAATTGATTTCCAATGGGGGATTGGATTTTGTCCAAAATTTGATAGACATACAAATTCATGTGCTAAAGTCACATACCAAATTTCATCCCCGTAGCTCTAATAGTTTTCGAGTAATCGTGTCTACACAGACAGACATATTCCAAAATTGTAAGGTTTTTTGAACTCGGGGAGGTCTAAAACGTGAGAGATTCGTCAAAAATTCTTGAGTTCGAATTTTTATTCGATTATACACTTTTTCATTGATAATACTTCATACAGAAGTAAGAACTAAATATATAACCTGCATATTATAAGAAAGAAAATAACAGCAACAAAAAAAAAAAAAGAGTTGGAAGTTGCTTCTAATATTTCCCATGACCCTATTTAAAAATAAAATAATAACAGATTGAAACCTGAAGGATTCCAAATGGATAAACAATGCTTAACTGTTCTTTCAACGCTAAAACGATCGCAGATACTCACATAACTAGTCATCAGTAACCATCTTCTATTAATATTGTCTTGAAATGAATATAAGGATGATGTAAAGCGCAGGGGTTCCCTAAACTTTTTCCTGCAAACTTTTGATTTTTTTTTTTTTTTTTTGCTTGCTACCCTTATATATCATTTCCTAACCTCCCCCCCAACTATCTTCATCTATGCAAAGAAGTTTTTATCAATACATGTTAGGTTACTTAAAAGTGAAAATGACTCGAATTAATAGCATTTGCAGAACTTATTTTGATTTACATTTTATCCCGTTCTTTGCTATAGTTTAGTTCAACGCCAAAGCAAATGAAACCAGTAATGTAATTATTTCGTTTTAACTTATAAGAAGTAGTTAAAATTACACTTCTATAATAATCACTTATTCAAGTGGTATAGTATTATAGCAAGATTCATTAAAAAATTAGCAATCCTGTCTTGTTTCCCATTAACAATCTTGTACCGGGCAGTTACACATTAGGAACATATTTTTGGAATTTTTTTTGATATGTCTCCAATCAAGATTTGTGGATCGAATTCCCATTGTCAAAGGCTGTTTATTATCTCTTAGATTATTACGCGCTGTATTGAACAATATTGATTTCTGCGTCCCCGGGTAGCGACTACCACAGTTTGGTACGAAAATCTGCAATTTATTGAAGGATCAGAATTCCAGTACCAAAGGACATTGCTAACTCCATTCATCCATTGGGTATCAAACAGGCCGTTCTTCTTCTAAAAATTAATATAATCTTAGATAATAAACACGGCTGATAATTTAGAGAACAAATGATTTCGCCCAGCCTACAAGTGGAATTGAAAAATAATCCGAAATAGCAGCAATATGGCAAATAAATCAACAAGACATCACATATATCATCATCCATTGCATCAAACAGGCCGTTTTTTCTAAAAAAATTAAATCAATCTTTAGATAATAATAAGCCGAGCTGATAATTTGAGAATAAATGATTTCTCGCCCACAAGTTGAAAAATAAATCAAAAGCGAAGTAACATGGCAATTGACAGACGCCTCTTCAGGCCCTTCTTGAACATCATGCAGTCCAAAAGGTTACTTGCTTCCCGCCTCCGGCTGGTATGGAATCAAAATACCGGCAAGCATTGCCCCTTCCGAGTTAGCTTTACAAAAAGATGTTTTCGATGGGATTTCAGACCTTGAATCAGAATCCTTCCTGATCATTCATTTATTCATTGTGACAATCCCATACATCTACTTCACACTTGGCTTCCACTGAGAGAGAGATGCAGTCGCTCTAATCCATCAAGAGAATGAATGGAATTGTTAAGTTCTGGTGCATTGTTCGGTGCAACTTAAACCCTAACAGTTTAGTGACCATGGAACTTTTTCTCTCGCAAATAAAAGCTTGTATCTATGAAAGAGGGGCTGAAAAAAGAATTCACAAAAGTGAAGATAGGTTTTTACATGCCATTTGTTTACAAGATCCCCTGCCCTCCTTCCACATCATCATTCCATTTCTAAGTGTGCCATACAAAATAGGCGTTAATATTTTAAAGAGACGGAATTTGACAGAGAGGTTGTAAGTAGCTAAAATTAATGAAAGGGGAAGGGGTAAAAAAAATCAATCTGAATATATTTGACTTTGAAATGTTACAAAATTCTTATGAATTATTAAACATCATGCCATCCAAAAAAGTACCAAATGGATATGTGCATATGTCGTAATTATAAAAATTAAATCAGAAATGGGCTTTTAACTTTTGTTACTTACTTTAAAGAGAAAATAATCTTAGGAACTAATGCTTCCATGGATAATTAAGGTAATTTTAATGAAAAAGGATATAGTAATGTAAATTATTTTTCTAAGAGTAACTCCAATTGAGTAATTTAATCTAGTTTTAAGGCCTTCAAACTTATCTCCTTTCAATCCTCAAACGTTCACTCCTGTTTGATCAAAGCATCTTATGTATTTCAGATATCATCAGTAATAAATTGCATACTTAGTCAAAAAAAAATAAATGAATATTAAAAGGCTCCTCATTAAAAAAATGATGACTTGGATGAATATTAATATTTTATTACGATCCTAAATTTTTTATTTGTCAGAGGATTCAAAAAGAGAACCTTAAAATCACCCCTTTCTGTGTCTACAATGGGGAAAATTCCAACTTACCTCAGAAAGGAGAAAAAAGTTTTCGATGATCCACAAACCTCTCATTACTAAATAAATTCGTCATGACTTAATAAATACTAAAAACTTTGAAATTAGTAAACCAAACACTAAGAGATCTATTTTAATCTTATTCATTTTTTGTTAACCATAGTTCCTTTGTATAAAAATCAAAAGACCTCTATTATAAAAAATGAATCTTTGTATGAAAGTAATTTATTCTACAATCATCATATACGCGATCTCAAGACAATTACTCAACAAATCAATCGGGAGGATTAGAAAATCGTAAGGACTAGTTTCAGACAAAAGTCATTGATCCTAATGACTCTCATTTGTAAAAACAAACTGATATTAAATTGAGGAGTCAGCTCATTATCTACCCACCTATCACATATTACAGCACGAAACAATTCCACTAAGACCATACCGCTACACATCTGATCTGCGACATCACAATGAACAAAGCCTAGAAACATCGCAAACCTTGTACCTGGACCATGTCACCCTCCCAACTACAGAAAACGATACGAAGCGGTCTCCTCTCACAATGTTATATCCTCTTTACCTGATAAAATATAGAAAGGGAGGCGTATCATATCTTGAGTACTTCAGCATCAGGCGTGATACACATGCATCATGAGATCACGAAAATATAAAAGGATTATTTGAGTAAAATCATATAATGGATCTAAGAACAATCATCTACCAACAAATCGATTCAAGAGGGTTGGAAAATCAAAGGCATACCTACTTAAACAAAAACTACCATTATCCGCATGATAAAGTGTAAAACAAACTATCAGCTCTCATTCTTCTACCTATTCAGTATTACAGCATCAACAACAACTCCACTCAAGCATCACACCACACACCGCCTGATCTTGCAGTACAAATGAAGATAAATACACGTGAAAACGCATGCAATGACTGAATCTATTGCACACTCTCCAAATAACAGAAAACGATACGAAGTTGCCTCTGTCAAATGTTATATCTCTCTTGTACCGATACAAATAAGAAAGGAGGGGATGGTCCTGAGCATACTGCAACATCCAGGGCGTGAACTACATGCACTGCGTGAGATCACGAAAATATAAAGGATTTATTTTGTGTAAAATCAATATACGATCTTAAGAAGATTATACTAGCCAACAAATCATCGAGAGGGTTGAAAAATCACAATAAGGCCTATCTAAGACAAAACCGAACATTCCATCCTATCAATATCTGAAAAAACCTGACAATAAACGATGAGTTGTCTCATTCTTCCTACCTATTATGCATATTAAGGCATCGACAAAAATTCCACTAAGGACTAGGGCTCCTAGTAATTGCGAAGCATTGATACGGGACGCTTAGGTGCTAAAATAAATAAAACACTGAAAAAGTGAGTAGTAACGGTCGGTTTACTTAATAATCTACTAATTTTTACAATGGGGACTAAAAAAATCAAAGTTCACAGCAATCTAATAAAATGAAATACTCAGAATATTAAAATTGACTCGTCCATCTCTTTCTAAAGTTGGATTGTACTTTCTTAATTATACTACTTTCTCTTACACATAAATTATAAAATTGGGCGCAAGTCACTTTAAAATTATAATAGACGCAGGATTAGAGAGGAAAACGGGACAAATAGTAATGCGAGAACTAGGCCCGGTGCACACTAGCCGACGTTGTATCGTTGAAGCATAAAATAACAATAGTAACTCCCCATTTCCCCGTGGACACAGGTTACTATTGTTATTATAGCTTCAACGACATGAATCGGTTAGTGCAGCACGGACCTTAGCAGTGAAATAGGTAAGACAGTCCTGAACAGGGTTGCCAGATCCAAAATAGCAAAAATAAGCCAAACCTTTAAAAAATAAGGCCAAATTTGACAAATTGATTGAAAAAAGCACATTTGCCTATTAGAAACATCAGCTATACCTTCATGAAAACGAATCCGACTTGATAGGTAGCATATGTTCAATGTTCTATTATTAAACTAAAATTTAAGTGAAAGAAATTTAAAATATCCATCTGTATCCATTCCAGGAGCTATTGTCGTATATAGCTATCATTCTGAAATGTGCAGTAAAAAATCTTATAAAAAACAATAGAATGGTAAATTAAAATTGTTCTAAAGTCAATTAACGAAAATAAAGCTAAAACCAAAATGAATTTAAGGCCAAATGAAAATTCCTAAGGCCAACGTTTTGAAAAAGGCCCAATTTGCTAATTTGGCCTTAAAAGGCCATAATATGGCAACCCTGGTCCTATTGGTAGGCATCTGAATATGCGGACTTATGGCAACCCCAAGGCCCGACGCACACCAGCCGATTTTGTGTCGTTGAAGCTTATAAAAAAAATACAGTAGAGTCTCCCCACAACGAAGTCTCTACAGCGAATTCTCTCCTTATAACGAAATTTTAACGGAATCGTTAAGTCAACATATCAAATATTCTCCATATAACCGAAGTGGTGTCTCCTATAACGAATTTTTTTCAGAGGTTTATCTTTTCGATTGATCTTTTGAAGAAAAGCTGATAGTTTCTTGTGCAACTACAATTGCCTCACACGTCGCCTGTTTCTAGAACCACCACTCTAAAATGCGAAAATTTAACATCACGAAATGCAAAGCAATGTAAAAATAACGAATTTTTCAAGTTAAATAAACGTAAGTATATACTATTAAATACATATTATTCTTAAATTAAGAATTGTTCAATCTCTTGAGAATTTTATTTACAATACAAAATTAGTATAATTTTAAAACAATTTAGAATATATATTACTTCATTTTCAATTGAAAAATCATATTAATGCCACTTGAACTTACTCGCGCCAATTGAAAAGTTTGAACATTTACTAAATAACTGCAAAAAATCTACTAATCTCCGTATAACGAAATTTTCTCTATAAAGAATTTTTCCATTGGAACCACAAGGATTTCGTATATAGGAGATCCTTAATTGTATAATTCTAACTCCATTTCCCATATGTGGGTTACTGTTATTTTTATATTCCAACGAATTAAATTGCGGTACTAATTTAGGCTAATGAACACATACTCACACACCAATCTGATCTGGCAGTATCACAATTAAACAAATACACCGCAAAACGCATGCAATGACCTGACATTGCACACCTCCAACCACAGGAAAACGATACGAAGTTGTCTCGCACTGATGATAATGCCAAGAAGGGAGGAGGACTTAGTACTGAGGAAGAGAGTTGAGACCCGTCAAATGAACGTCTCCATGCATCTGTCGCGGAGGAGCTGATTTTTTGTTTTGGCAGAGAGAGAAGAAGAGAGAACCAGCGCCGGCGTCTCGCCTGGAAGGAAACTTCCCCAGCATGAGTCAAGGCGTGTCCGCAATGACAATACAATTCTTCCACTAGCAACTTGACCTTTCGAAAGAGTCTGGTCTCTAAACGAGACGGAGCCGCCTCGACTGTACACTCTAGGTCAATTAGTTATTAGGTCTCTTCCTTCTTTCTTTGACGGTTTTGGCTCATTTTTATTTAAAAAAATTGGGGAAATATCCATGTTAACACGTTTATCACAAAATACAAAAAATCTGACGTGCTTAGCCATGGAATACAACTGATTCATTACATCATGCCAATCATGAAAATAAGCAGCATAATTATTTTTTGACAAAAACGTTACAAAAAATGTTTTGAATGTAGCTCGCCAACCAACCAAATTTCTCTGTGATTCATTCCATGCACAGTCATGAAAATATAGCATAATATTTTTTGACAAAACCTGTCAAAAATGTTTTGGCTTGACAGTATCAAGCAACCAACTCAAATTTCTCTGTGATTCATTAACATGGCACAGTCATGAAAACAGCAGCATAATTATTTTTTTGACAAACACTGTCAAAATAAATTTTTTAAATGTAGTCAGACAAACACAAATTCTCTGTGGATTCCATTACACATGCACAATCATGAAAATGGCAGGCATAATTTTTTTTTTTGACAAAAATCTCAAAATAAGCATTTTGACAGTATCACCAGACCAACCAAATCCAAAATTCTCTGTGATTCATTATATCATCACAATCAGAAAATAGCAGCATAATTATTTTTTTTTTTGACAAAAACTCAAAATACGTTTTGAATGTAGTCAAGCCAACCAATCAAATTTCTCTGTGATTCATTACACATGCACAATCATGAAAATAGCAGCATAATTATTTTTTTGACAAAAACCGTCAAAAATAATGTTTTTGAATGTAGTCAAGCCAGCCAACCAAATTTCTCTGATGTGGCGTCCTAGAACAAAACTGGTGGCCTTTGCACAAACCAACCAACTTATTTTGCTTGGTAGACCACGCTTTACCTGTTATTATGTAGTTATATGACCAGTGTGAATCGTCGCTGAGATACGGACAAATAAGCAAAATATTTCGCGTGAAGCATGCGTGATTCACGCGGCCCGAACAAATACATTACCCGTGAGACACACTTGCCTCACGTGGTGATTAACGTGTTAAAATGAAGCTGATCCACACTGTTTCTGAAAATTTTGCAAACGGCGATAATGTTGCGACTTAGTAGTTGAATTATGAAACAGTTGCTTGCAAAAAAAGGTTAGTTTGGTTCACAGTGTTCCGCTTGGTAGGTGATTAGCCTAATTATTCTGAATCGGGTTCAGCGTTTGAATCAAAACAAACTACACAGGGTCTCCTCGACTTACGATCAAGTTCCGCTCCGACTGACAGGTCGAACTGATCTAAGTCGGATTTATATTTTCCAACAGCATCATTTTTATTCATACGAGTTATAAAAATGTACATAAAATACAAAAATTCAATCTATGTACGTATAATAAATGCAGAAAAAACAACATGAAGTTACTGATGATTCTCGGATTCCGAAACCATCCGCGTTTTTGCGCATGCGCCAGGCGGAGTTGATTTTACCAAAATAAGGGTGAAGGGAAAAATGGCGGGGGGGGGGCTGTTTACATTTTACTTAGCGTGACCTAACCAAGAACATCGGAAATGCGCTCATCTTACTCACTACCTGTCACCCCTTTCTGGAGTAAAATCTCCTAGTCTTGACATTTAGCAACGTAGTGTAATTTCATGATTTTTACGTAAACATAACTTCATGTTGTATTTTCTGCATTTGCACATTAAATGCTGAAAATACAACATTATATTACGTTTTATTTTGAAATTTATTTTTTGTGGTCGTAAGTCGAAGGGAAGGTGTATATAGAAATGAAGGACACCCCCATTTAGGCAATGTGACCAATGTAGTCAAAAACACGTCATGCAATATCAACTCAAGATATATATATATAAAAATTAGAATTTGTACAGAACATCATGTAGCATGCGATAACCCTTCCCAAGTACAGAATAATAATCATATAAACAAGTGGGCAAATTTCTGCACAATTTACTAACTAATAATAACAAAACAATTTTCCATAAGGCATCTGCGTAATCGAAATATTTCTATTCTGCTTCAAATATTCTAACCGTACCATACGTTGCTGAAGCGATATCGGAAAGCGAGAGAAATATTTCTTAAATTAATCCACGCATTTTGAATTGCCAGAATAGGTAAATAATTCTTTTGTCCAACAACTGGAATTTAGAATGCAGCTGTTTTGTCTACTGCAAACCTTGAAAATGATAGCACACCAGCAAAGGGAACTAAATATTCCTAACGATATTTAATATGAAGAAAAGTAGTCAAGACAGATCGGCTCTGTTGTAACTTACACCAGAAGAGTCAAGTTACAGCTACTGCACTTTGATCTTAAACAAGAGGCAGAGAAGCGATAAAAGTTACAGCTATTGAGTGCATTTAACCATTCATTCATTCATTTTTCTAGCGTTAAAAATTACACTTTCACGAAACAAAACAGAAGCAAGCTCTAAAACCTTCACTCTTGACCTTTAAAGTACCCCAAAAGTAATAAAACAAACTTCCAACGGTTCTTGGAGAGGGTATCCTTTCATTAATTATTAACGACATTTCAAGAAAACAGAAACAGGACCACATGCAAAACGACAAGCACTATCGATTAATAATAGTATAAAACTCCTTCACAAAAAGAAGCCAAACTAACATTAACCACGACGATCAATTCTCTCCCCACAAGTTTTCGAATAAAAAACAGTTCCAACCAAATCGATATCGATAATTTCCTTCGCTGCCGGGGGAAGGAGACAAAAAAACTGGAGGCAAGAGGTAAGAGCTCGCGCAAAAAGCATACTTAACCACTAACACAGATCGGCCATAAAAAACTCGTCTCAGCAGCCTGGGGCCGGAGATTATTAATAACCCCGCAAGTGCCCTCCTCTCGCTCGAGAAGGGCTTCTCTCACGATAGCGAGACAATGCCGCCCTACAGCTAAGATCTCTTAACCCTGCAGTTAAAAATAGAGGGTTCAGAACCTGAGAGACCCTCGGGTTAGATTGCCTTCTCTCAGGCAGCGGAGAAGGTGATATTTTAATTTCGATCCTGCCAGAGGAATGGAGATCTTTCGGGTTCATGAAATTCCCGTAAGAGTCATGTTTAGAGACAAACTCTTATGAAGGAGGAGCAGTGGCGAATCCAGGATTTTGGTAAGGGGGGGGGGGGGTAGTTAAGATTACCCTCTCTCAGGCAGCGGAGAAGGTGATATTTTA
>BGPR01036226.1:2179-15631 GCA_013235015.1 Araneus ventricosus
TTTTTTTTATCTCGGCTTAGCTCTCCGCGTTGTTCAATGAGCGAATTTTGATCCTTAGGAGTTGCAAAACTCTATACAGCTCTGATCTGTCCCTATTTTAATTATTGATTGATTTTCCGTCTTCCTTTTACATTTTTTATTAATTTTTGCCATTTTCGTTGATCATTTGAACTCTCAAAGTGGAAAAGCAAGCCAATTAAAATAAAAACTAAAATACAAGCTTATAAAATAATTTCAGGGGGATTCCAGCTCTGCAACTCTAATGGACAAGCCGTCACTGCAGGCAGTTTTCTCCATGGACAGGGTGAGGGACGCCCATCTGTTTCACAAGGCAACGGAGCAAGGTGCTGTAGGCGTTTGCATGGAGTCGAACAAAATCAATGTGTACGGTGTCTATAGAGTTGGAAATGCCGAAATCAACAGTGCATAAGAACAGTAAAGGCTGTACTAAACGGAATCTAAAGGGACTAGAAAATTTTCCGTTTCATACAGGGCTCATTAGTATATGAGGATTTCAAATATATCTATTCATTATTTAAATTTAAATCAATGAG
Organism: Araneus ventricosus; assembly: GCA_013235015.1. Classification (NCBI taxonomy): domain Eukaryota; kingdom Metazoa; phylum Arthropoda; class Arachnida; order Araneae; family Araneidae; genus Araneus; species Araneus ventricosus. The sequence continues at coordinate 2,734 of BGPR01036226.1, forward strand.
AAGGATAATCTAAGATTAACAAAACACCATAAAAATATAAATAATTGTAATATAGATCCAGATACTGACACCTTTCGAGATCTTGCATCTACAAGCCACTCCCAAACAATTTCATTAATCTGTTGGTTGTCTGTCATCCGCATTTTTCTTTTAGTTGAGCCATTTCCATGAAAACACAGTTCAGTTATTTCATTCTTCTTAAAAATTTCATAAAATTGAGGTTTTCCAATTTTAAATTTTTCAATAATTTGCTTCATGCTCAAATTATCTTTCTCTTCATTTATTTTTATTTTAGTAATGTAAGCGTATTTCATATTATGCCTGACAAAAGCATGACTGCAACATAAATATTGTATAACAGTGTATGATATCAGGTAAGTGCCAACAGTAAGAGGTTGCGCTACTTTGAATTTGATTTTTAGAAATAGTCGAGAGAGAGACAATTACGAGAAGTGATGAGTACGGTACGATTGAACGAAGTTACGTTGTATGCAGTTACGAAGTGTAATGGTTGTGCTTAATAAATGTTGTTTTGTTTTAAAAGAAGTCTTATGAATGTCAACCGAGAAGCCAACAGAAATCAGAAGTGGGTTGAATTAAAAACCTGTGACTGAAATTCTCATAGACGGTTAAGGAAGACGGAAGGAGTTTGAAATTTAAAGTACGTTACGAAATTTTTTGTCGTTATTTGTAAATAAAAGTGTAGTAAACTACGAAAATGTCTATCTTCGCTGGAGCAAGGAAGTGCAATTTGAAGATATTGGCTGAAGAGCTTGGAGAAACGGTCAATGACAGAACGCCGCCATATGTCCCCGTGCCTGACACTATTACAGCGACTGAACCGGTTGAGTGGACATAGGACAACGGTCAATGACAGCCATAAATTGAAGGAATTGAAAAAGATTATTTTGACGAGCAAAGAGTACGATGAAGAAAGCGCCAAGGAATGGATGAATATGATCATCAATGAAAGGAAGGAAAAAGAAGAAATTGCTGAACGAAGACGCCAAGACGAAATCCAAATTGCTGAACAGAAAAGACAAGAAGAAATTGCAGAACGAAGACGCCAGGAAGAAATTGAACTAAGAAAACAGGAATACGAGGAACGGAAGCGAAAGGATGAAATGGAATTTGAGCTGCAAAAAATACACCTTGGAGCAGAAGGTAGGTTTTTAAATTCAAATTCCGTCGCCAATCCAATTGTGAACAGTACGCAAATTAAGCCAAAATTAGAAATTCATCATTTGATGCAAAAATTTAATTCCGATGAAAACGATATAAGTTTATATTTAATTTTTTTGAACTTCTGTCCAAACAAGCTGAAATATTGGAAAACACTTGGGTAACTCATTTGCTTCGCTTATTGCCGTATGACGCTGCGCAGTTAATCGCCAGAGAACCAGATGAGATTGCAAACGATTATAACGCAGTTAAAAAGATATTGTTGAAACGGTATAAATTAACGCCAGAAAAATTTCGCCCAAAGTGTTTTATGTATAATAAGAATTTAGGAAGTACCTGGAAAAACTTTTCCTATGAATTAAGAAGTTATTTTAATGAATGGGTGAATGGAGTTAAAGCAGATATTTTTGAAAAATTGAGCGATTTTATTATAACAGTTTAGATAAAACGTAAAGTGTCACAAGAAGTAAAAGATCATTTTATAGATGACTGGTCTAAGCTGAATTCGCCAGATGATTTAGTTGGAAAACTGGACGTTTATGATACTTTGAGGTCAACTTTCAGGAGTAAACAACCGCGTAAGGAATGGCATTACGACAAGCAGAACTCCTTTAAAGATGATTCAGCTTTTACAACCAACGAAAAGAAAAAACAGTACGGTATTACATATAACGACAGGGGTGAACCAAAATGCTTCCACTGTTCTAATTTCGGACACATTGCAAGGAGCTGTTCGCTGCCAAAATCAGTTTTAACATGCAGAGAAGGTAATGAAACAGTCCATAAAATTATCAACTGTGTCGCCAAGAAAACTAATCATGCAAATGAAGAAAGCTTATCTGTTAGACTAGTTGGCGAGAATTCAGGCGAGAGTAATTCATTTTTGAAGAAAGCAAAACTTAATAACTGTGATAACGTGCAAGCTTTAATTGATACTGAAAGTTCGTGTTGTCTCTTAAAGACATTAGTTGCTCAGAAACTTAAACTGAAATTTGAACGTGCTGTCAATAAAATATACGGTTTTGGAAATCAAAAGATGCCTGCATTAACGTCTATTGAAAGAATTAAAGCCGATATTGAAGTTGATAATGTAAAGGCCGAAAACATAAGCATATACGTTGTTCCTGACGATGCGCAGTCAGTTGATCTTATCATCGGACGGACATGGCTTCATCTTCCTCATATTGCTTATACAAAAATAGGAGAAATAGTCCACATTGGATACCGGGAAGATGAACTATATAGAAACTTTCCGATTGATGAAAAAGTGAATCCAGTCTGCCTTGAACGTCTTGAAACAGCTCAGTCAGAGAGTGAAAGTTTGCAGATTAAAGACACTTTCCAGCAAAATATGATGTGCAATTTAGCGGATGATCTTAAAATGGTAACGAATGAACTGCGACTTCTACAAGGAGATATTAAGAACTTTAAGGAAGAGCGACAATCGTTGCTTCTTCAAATCCAGGAAAAGAATAATAATGCTGACAACGTGAAAAGCAACAACGATTTTTTAGTGACAAGGAATTCATATTACGACAAAAACAAGTCAGGTAAAGTATCGCTTCGTAAAGGAGACATCGTGGCAGTTAGAAGGAAACCTAACACGACAGATGAATCAAAAAAGACGCAACCACGATACCGAGGACCCATGGTTGTCACAGAAGTACGCCCTAGTGACACATATAGAATCTCACAACTAGTACCTAGAAAAGGCCGTTCTTATGTTACAATAGTTCATGTCAGTAAGTTAAAGGCCTGGAGAAACTGGAATGAAGATGATGATGATGACTCTAGTACGAATTCTCATAATGAACCCGAGATGCAAAGATCCAAACGAACTGTACGAAAACCACTGCGGTATGGAGATTTTATGCCGGTAAGATAGAACTTTTTTTAAATGTTATATTTCACCTTATTTTATCTTTTATGAATGCATATTTGTTTTGGTTTTGTAACGATATTATTGAATGTAAACAAAATGTGGTTCAATTGAGGTCAATTGAAAAGTCAAGATGGTCGAATGTAAGCGTATTTCATATTATGCCTGACAAAAGCATGACTGCAACATAATTACTGCATATCAGTGTATGATATCAGGTAATTGGCAACAGTGAGATGTTGCGCTACTTTAATTTTTAGAAATAGTCGAGAGGGAGGCGAGTACAAGAAGTGATGAGTACGGTACGATTGAACGAAGTTACGTTGTATGCAGTTACGAAGTGTAGTGGTTGTGCTTAACCCTCTGACTGCCAAAACGGCTTTACCGGCCCGTCATGTAAAGGCAACCGTTAGCCAAAGCCGAGGCCGCATTGTCGTGGTGCTTGTTTCCTTCCCCTTTTCAAAGGGTAGGAATACGGTGCGACAATCTTATCTCGTTAACAATGGTTGTTTCCCTTCCACTGTCACTCTTGATTGATACTCCAGTAAGTGTTTGAGGGCAGACGCTTAATTTACGTTACTCTTTCTGCTTCCTAACTGTTCAAATGCCTGAATATTGAACATTATATCAGGAATAAATTAACAAACTATCGTTTGCTGATATGTTGATGAATTCTATTATTTTTAATGTATTTCAGAGTGGAAATTTTTTAATGCATATTATTATAAAACCAATCGGAAAGTATGTAAACAAAATGTGTTGATTGTTTTAAAATAAAATTGCGTTTGTAGTATTTCTTTTCCAAACAGTATTTTAAAGTCTTTAATATGTACAATGACTTAAATATTCTACTTTAAAAGGTCTTACTGATAAAATATAAAATTCATTGATTTTTTTTTTAGTAATTAGTGTTTGTAACAATATAAAGATTTTCAAAGCTAAATCTTTTTCCTATCAATAATTTAAACCGTCTTAATTATAAATGGAATGAATTAAATATTCATACTCAAAAAAATCCTAGATCATTTGAATATTGGCAGATATTAGGTATTCAGAGTGCTGTTTAAGTGAAAATGTATTTTCTAAAACAATAATGCAAGTAAAGTTCATTGATTAGAATATCCAGGGTTTAATTGTTACATTAATTATTGACATTTTCTTTTCTTCCAGAATTACATTTTGTGTTTAATAACATCGTGTGCCTTCAAAAGGTATTTGTAAGGAAAAGGACAGTTTGACTTCTGTACTTTTAGCAGTATACCAACAATATTTATAAATAGTATTTTCACCAAAAGAGAATATCATGCCCAAGTAAATATTCTCTGTCCGGTGTCCCTCTTTTGTTTTGCTTTTGTAATTTTAAATTCTGTAATTTTAGTAATTTGCTTTATTTACTCTAGAAATAATTTTGTTTTTATACGTTTATCTTAATGATAGTTTCCATCTTTTGAACTGTTTTCTCTTTAGATATAATAAATAAATCTGTGCATTTGCTCTGGAAATAAATTTTTAATCAAATAAATCAAAATTATTTTAGGTTTTAATAAATAATATATTACGTGCTTACAGTGAGAGTTATCTAGATGAGTACATTCTTGAAATAAAAAAATTACAACTCTTTAAATGATAAAATTTTTCTTTCGCAGCAATGATTTTAAAATGGTTACTTCATGCTCATTAAAATCTAATATCATGTTTTCGCATCAAGTTTGTCTTTTACTGTTATAATCATATACAGCAGTAAAAAATAAAGCTTTTAGAAAATATTTTACTGAAAATATATAGTTTTATCACAATTTGTAAACGACCCCTATTCAGTCAGCAAGGGTTTGGATACGATAAAGGAGACGGTGAAAGAATCCCCCTCGACGCAAATGACCTCTTGCTTACCAGAAGGGGGAGGGAAATGTTTACCTACTTTCATTTCTGCCTTCGGCCGTTCTGGGTTTTAAAAGAAGTAGATTTCAAAGCACTGTGGCTTTCAGAGGGTTAATAAATGTTGTTTTGTTTTAAAAGAAGTCTTATGAAAGTCAATCGAGAAGCCAACAGTATCAATATCCAAAACATTCTTTTTATGTGTTGCCATGACTAAAAAAATTACCTGATCCTGATCAGCGCTTAAAATTAAATGACCAGAAGCTAAACGACAACGATGAATGAGTGCATTGAAAATGGGCGATACACACTTCATTTACTTGGGGGAAAAACCGGTTTTTTTAACCGAAGGAAAGAAGAATTTTTGGAAAACTCTCGTGTTTTTGTCCGTTAGATCAAGTTTTCTAATAATGAAATATTGTGAATTGTTCTTTACAATTCTGTCCGTTTCCTTGTTATGCATTTTCTGTTCTAAAGAGGAGATGTTCTATGGATCTTCCTATATTTTTCGACGTGATCAAATATCTTTTCCGTTTAAGACAAGATTTTGTTTCTTACAGTGTCAGTTTTAAACAGGCTTTAATGTACAAAGTCTTGCATAAGAAGATACCGTTTTACTCTATTGTTACTGTAGGAATGGGATTTTCTGAGGGGTATAAACTATTAAGTTCAAATAGACCTTCACCTTCAGACATTTTAATCTTGATATTTTTTCGATTCCTCTCAATATCCAGATCAAATTTAAATCAACAAATACATTTTCTTTAACAGTTGATTATTAATCCAAATTTCAACTTTCAAATAAATACCAGTCGGAAATGCTATCATTCTTTATTCAGAGTGTGAATAAATTAAAAACTGTTTAAAGATGGTAGTTTAAGGATTATAAAATGATTACTGTAAATGAAGAACAAATAACAGAAAAAATGATATTGGTTTTGATTGAAAATAATTCACGACATTAAAACTTTTCAATACACGTGAACATGAACACCATTAGTTACTTCATCTAAATTTTGCTTTTGCCATGCCCGAGGGCTATACCCTTGAAAATAATGATCAATAAAAGTTGTTACAATATATTTATTAGAAATATTTTTATGGAAATTTTTCATCCAGTGCCTAGTTAACATACATGTGGTATTTTCAGAAATTTGACATGATCGTTAATCATAAATTTAAAAGCACTATTTCATCCAAATATCTTTTTCCATGGAGTTACGAAGCTGTCAAGTTGCTTCTCTGACATGATAATCTTATGGCAGGAAAGATAGTTTTACAGACGTTTTACTGAAAGCCGAGCCAATGAACCCCGACCTTGGCTCCCGTTCTGGAGACAAAACGAAGCTCTTAGAAAATGCCGGATCTATGGTACCATCTCTACTAGGTTCAAAAATTTGGAGAACTTTCGAGAGAAGTCTATGTGACGTCACATTCTGTCAGAAAGGGTATAAATACCAAGATCTCATTGAGTGAATCAAATGGAGTTTTGTCCGCACAGCAAGCTAGTGAGCTAATGTACACTGACAGCTATTGAAAATGGGTGACTGATTTTTATTCTGCTTATGTTGTTAATTTATACAAGTGATAATTAGATTTGTTTCTTGATCTACGTGTTTTCCAGGAAAATTCATGGAATAAAGAGCTACTTTTATAATCCTGATGTTGAACTACTCTCATACACCGGAGATTTAAAGTAACAGTGTATAATTGATTATGTGATAAAATCAGAGAGATCTTACCATATGGAGAAATAACTGATGTTTTGAGTGATTACTCCAATGGCCAAACTCGAGAAACTGATGAGAAGCAAGTTGATCTATTGGAAAACAAAGAGAGAGATATAGATATAGCGTAGGATATGCAGGTATAATTAAATGAATCGCAGATAAGTTACACCTTGATTGTGTCTGGGCCCTTGCAGAGCCTAAAACTGCTGTCCATGTGAAAGAAAATTTCTCACAGAAACTTCAAGTAGTGATGAACTTGAGAATATTGTTCTGAGTACTATCACTGTTTCAACCTTTTTCTGATTGTACAATTTTCCTTTACTTGACTTGTAACATAATTGCAAAGATGGAAATTTGTAATCGATTTGTTCTCTCCTTCCTGAGAACTTATTAGCACTTCCTCATGTGCTAGAATTCTAAAATTCCCAGCGCTTGCGTGATATAGATGATAATAAACAATTTTAGTGATACTTTGAGGATTTAATTATAAGTTAATCTATTAATTAGTTCGACTAATCAATTTATATGGTTTTTCCATGCATTAAGGCGGGAATATTTGGAATATTTTCATGTGACATTTCTAGCTTTTCAGCAGAGGAGGTACGTTTACTTGCTTTTTACTTTGTGATATATTTTAAGTTTTGTTCCGTTGACTGCAAATTAATGCCTAATGGCTGTTAAATTTTATTCCAAATCTTATTTGAATTACATATTTGAATTAACCCGAGGACACCCCGATGCCTGCAAGAATTTATTACAGAAAACTAACCCCTCAACGAGAAATCTTCAGACTAACAGTAGCTGCATTCAAGGTCATTTAGTTGCTGATCACAGGTATTTCAAGAATTTCCCCTCATTTGTTATCTAATAAAACAGAAGGTCGGACCTCCGAAGCCAGGTGCTCGCTCGTCTTTCTGTGTAGGATAACTAAATAGAACATATACACTATATGCCCAAAAGTATCCGGATACTTGCAGATTTTCACATTTTTTAGAATTTCTCCGGAATGGTTTAGCCGACTGCCTTGCAACTTCGTACATGTAAAGAATAGACAATAACTCACATTTTACATTGAAGATTCGGTCTTGAGGGCAATTAGGGGACCGTCTACAAACAGATGAAGACAAAAACGTTTTTGGCCCACCCCGCTTCACAGAATACTGATAACAAGATGAAACTTTCAGAAATGGTAATGTTTAATGTGCGTAATATTTACAGGAATTTTTGTAAACTGAGCGCAAATATTTGGGAAGATATAAGGGTTTTCTTAAAAGGTCTCAAATTTCCCCACCTGTTTTTTGCTTATAACTTGCAGAGTGTTCTGTTATATTATAAAAAAACTAACAGAAAAGATGACAATGTGCTAGAGAAGCATTTGTGTGAAAGTTTGGAAGAGAATTGTTGAATATTACAGGAATTATGAGCATTTTTAGTAAATAATGTTTTACAGAGCATGCGCGAAACATAGTGTGATTTTTCTTTCACAGCTTTGAAGCCAGATATATAGGGCAACTCATATAAAAAAAATTCAGTTCAATATCATTAGTATTCAGAAAGATATCGGCATTACAACGAGCAGAATTTTAGCTCCTGTCGAAGACAAGCTAAAAGATGAGGGGTTGTACACAAATTGATATTTTTTAAACTTATATCTTTAAATAGTTATATTGAATTGTATAGTGGTGAGAATTTGCTCAATACCCATGAACACATCTAATATTAGTAACGAATAATATATATATATATATGTAGAATTATTAAAATATTTTAAGAAAAGAAATTAATTAGATAAAAAAATCGTTTCGCCATAAAATAAATATATTTAAAAATATCTTTTGGCCGTAAAATTGTAATATGTAACTTATTAATAAACCTGTAAATAATACAATTAAAGTAATAAAATTTTTGTTATTTATAGTGCGTAATTAGCTGGAATTTAAGTTATGTACGCATTTGATAATTCTTCATGGGTATTCAGCAAATTATCACCACTATACAATTCAATATAACTATTTAAAGATATAAATTTAAAAAATATCAATTTGTGTACAACCCCTCATCTTTTACTTTATCTTCGACAGGAGCTAAAATTCTGCTCGTTGTAATGCCGATATCTTTCTGAATACTAATGATATTGAACTGAATATTTTTATATAAGTTGCCCTATATATCTGGCTTCAAAGCTGTGAAAGAAAAATCACACTATGATTCGCGCATGCGCTGTAAAACATTATTTACTAAAAATGCTCATAATTCCTGTAATATTCAACAATTCTCTTCCAAACTTTCACACAAATGCTTCTCTAGCACATTGTCATCTTTTCTGTAAGTGTTGTATAATATAACAGAAAACTCTGCATGTTATAAGCAAAAAACAGGTGGGGAAATTTGAGACTTTTTAAGAAAACCCTTATATCTTCCCAAATATTTGTGCTGAGTTTACGAAAATTCCTGTAAATATTACGCACATTAAACATTACCATTTCTGAAAGTTTCATCTTGTTATCAGTATTCTGTGAAGCGGGGTGGACCAAACACCTTTTTGTCTTCATCAGTTTGTAGACGGTCCCCTAATTGCCCTCAAGACCGAATCTTCAATGTAAAATGTGAGTTTTTGTCTATTTTTTACATGTACGAAGTTTCAAGGCAGTCGGCTAAACCATTCCGGAGAAATTCTAAAAAATGTGAAAATCTGCAAGTGTCCGGATACTTTTGGGCATATAGTGTAGATCGTGACAATTTATCACTATTATTCGATACTACAAATATAATATACCACTGATTAAGAATCGATTGACGAAGAAAACAAAGAAATTGTTGCTGTTGAAGTAGTTAGAGATCATTTTTCGAATTCTGAAAAGGAATTAGACAATAAATGGAACATTTGAGTACAGCCATTATTTAGAAGAAGGCTGGAATTAAAAAATGGTGTAGTAAACGGTAAAATAGGTTTAACTAACACAATGCTGTAAAATAGAATCACTCCAAAATATGAGGGTCTTTTACACGCGACATCGTCATACAACAACCCGAAAACTTTGGTGAAGCAAAACTTGTATACCGGTTCAAAAGTATTGGAAATGCTTATAGGTGAGACAGATGATGCATTAATACTTATATCTAGTAGAATTGAGTTAAGTAATTTTGGACAGGAAAGCCAGCATTATCAGAAATATCTTGGAAATACAAGCATTCATCAGACCCCAGGAATGCAAGGTCCGAGGAACTTCCACGACTAAGTGTAAGGAACGCACGTCCTCTCAGGTTAAATTAACGTTTGTATAATTGTTTTGATGAGACGTTGTTTTTATATGATGGTTGTTCTTCCAGAGTCTTTCATTTCTCTTGGGACTTTTCGGGTCACGACGCACAAATGTTTGGGCGAAAGCCAAGCCTCTCACAGAAAAAAAAATCCTGGTTCTGAATCCTTACTTGCACGTGATACTTGAAGACAACTGCAAATCGTGTTATTTTTTACATTTTCTCCTTTTCTAGTAGTATTAAAGGATGACTTCGTTGTTTTTCTTTTGAAATTTCGATTAATTCATTTACGTTTTATGACATGTTATTCGTGTCTCTTGTTGGCGGAAGCAGTTGACGAAAGACATGTTCGGAGATAATAACTGCTTACATTGCACTCCCCGAAACTCAAATAATCACACTATCGAAGAATATATTTCTGTTTAATTATACGTGATTTAAATGAAATCTTACGAAATAAACAATCTTTATTAAAATTCGCGATTAAATTCTATTTCATGCTTAACTGCCTTTTTGCATTGGAATGCAGCAACATATTTTGATCAAAACACTTTTAATGGATAATTGAATGGTTAAGAGTTATTTAATTTGTAGGAATTAACAGAATTTTCCCAATTAGCAGAAAATATTTGAAAGTTCATAAAGCAATTATAATCCAGTGACGAATTTACCAAAGAACGAAGAAATGTTTGCACGGTATACCACTAATAAGCGGTTATTGTTGAATGACTGAACCTTGAAGATTAGCAAATAGCAAAGTAGATGAGCGTCCAGTAAAGCTTTCCATTAATTAGCATGGAATCAATTAGAATTTGAGTAAATATTTTGAGATTATGCAGTTTGAAAATGCCAATATTCAATCAGGAAATGAAACAAATTAAAATACTAAGATTCGTTAATTGATATATAGTGAAACGCTAATGAACGCTAGAAAACTCTGGTTGATACACTATTTGAAAAATTTCGTTAACTTCTTGAAAAGTGTAAAACAAAATGTAATAACAGAAGAAAAGTTTCTTTTGTTGATTAAATTATCCTTGAAATAAAACATACCTACTTCTTTTGCTACAGTGACTGAGATCGTTTGTATTTATTTTACTTCGATTTAAGTCATTGTGATGAACTTTTTTCTTCAAGATGGCTTGCACAGGTTTCTCCATAATCGAACATTTTGACCAAGAATGAGCTTAGAATTTGATTGAGGCAATACATCCATACCTAATGTGACCACACGTCCCGTTTTGAACGGGACAGTCCCGTTTTTTGGTAGCATGTCCCGTTGCCCCCAAGCGCAACTTCGGGATTTCCAAAAGTCCCGTTCTCAGAAAGAGAGCAACCCAAGATAACAATTTCAAAGAAAATGGCGACAAGAATAAAAACAATCGACTAAAATGTCATGACGGAGCATGCGCTTTACGTATCACACATATGTAAGTTGGTCCGAAGCCTCCTATCACGCACTTAGTTGTAACTTCATTAAACCGCATGAAGTGACAGAATGAAACACTAGCAATATTTAAACCGAAGGTCTTTGAGCGTAATTGTTGAATGACTTTCACACCAATAATTTAAATCATACGAACTTTCGTATAATTATCTACCCACACTAATGTACCTGTAGAAAGAGTCTTTATTCTTAAGAATAAGTTTTGATCGCGCTAGCAAACACAGTTGTAAGTCGCAGTTTATAAAGAAAAGTTAATTACCAAAGTAAATTTTAAAAAATCCTCCAAGAATTCCATACTTTTTTTTTAAATCAATGCCAAATATACTGACGCAAAAATGTGTTCTGGAGAAAAATGGGAGATCACATGAATTATTTATTTTCACGTGTTTATTCTTGTTCTTTTCATAAATAAATAAAAAATAGAGAAATATATGTTTTCTTGAATTCACATATTATTATTTAAAAATTTTAAAAAATGTCCCGTTTTGAGGGACAAAATAAATAGCCACTTTATTCATACTTGATCGCCTGCATTATGGAAATATCTACAGCAGCAAGGACAAAAGCGAACAATTCATGTACAATTTTTGTAAAAGAATGAGTTTAGGATTTGCTTGAGGAAATACAATCATACCTGATCGCCTACATTATGGAAATATCTACATCTGTAGGAATAAAAGCGAACAATTCATATACAATTTTTTTATCAAAGAATGAGCTTAGGATTTGATTGAGGAAATACATTCATACCTGATCGCCTGCATTATGGAAATATCTTCAGCAGCAGGAATAAAACGAACAATTCATCACAATTTTTAACTCAAAGACATGAACATAGGATTTGATTGAGAAATGTATCATACTGATCTGACCATTACCCTGGAAATATCTTGAAGCAGGACATAAGCGAACAATTCATATACAATTTTTTATCAAAGAATGAGCTATAGTTTGATTGAGGAACCATTCCTGTGATCGCCTGCGCAATAGAAATATCATGAGCAGGGATAAAAGAGAACAATTCTATTTTTTATCAAAGAATGAGCTTAAGTTTGATTGAGGAAATACATCATACCTGATCATACTGCATTATGGAAATATCTTCAGCAGCAGGGATAAAAGAGAACAATTCATATACAATTTTTTATCAAAAAATGAGCTTAGGATTTGATTGAGGAAATACATTCATACCTGATCGCCTGCATTATGGAAATATCTACAGCAGCAGGAATAAAGGCGAATAATTCATATACAATTTTTGTCAAAGAATGAGCTTAGGATTTGATTGAGGATATACATTCATACCTGATCGCCTGCATTAAGGAAATATCTATAACAGCAAGGATAAAAGTCCTTTTATAATAATAAATTATCCTTGACATTTTAAATAATATTTATCTAGTAGGTGTATTGTTCATTTATATAAAAAGATAACTGACTATAATATTCTGAAATTCGAGGGAACAATTCTAAAAACTCAAATATGTTGAAAGGTACTGCCATAATACATTATAATTGTGTATT
>BGPR01036227.1:0-15630 GCA_013235015.1 Araneus ventricosus
CGTATTCCAAATTTTCTCCAAGAACGTGATTTTATCGAAAAGCAGCTCATATTTTAACTTTTGTTCAAACTATAAACTATGATTGGTCGAATTCTGAATTTTTTAGACGGATTTCTTTATTAATACAAAAAATATTCAATAAGCTTTCTCGACAGCCCATGTTTTCTTCCCATCCGTGTTCTTGCTGTCTAAGCAGAAAATTGTTTCTTGAAATGAAAAGAAAGAGAATATTAATAGGATAAGAGGAATTCTGTGTGTTAGTTTGCGGTGAGGAAAAAGAGAGCATTCCAAATCTTCTCCTACAACGTGATTTTATCGAAAACCAGCCGTTTTTTAACTTTTGTTCAAACAATAAACTATGATTGGTTGAATTCTGAATTTTGTAGAAGGATTTCTTTATTAATAACAAAAAATATTCAATAAGCAAAGACAGAAAACTAAAAACGAAACTTATAGTTGTAATCCATTTTGAAAATCCACAATGGCGCAGATCGTGATTAAATTTTTGTTCTAAAATTTTTATTTTTAAAAGAAATTAAATCAATTGTCCTATTTATAAGTAATATTTGGAAAAGTAGATTTTAAGTAATTAAAATAAAATATTTTATAGTAGCTTTGAATGGCAAGTGTTTCATCCGAATGTATGATAACTGTATAAGAAGAGGAACACCGTATAGTATTAATCATGCTTCGGAGTTTCTGTTTCTATAAAATCAGGAACATTCGTGAGATTTGAAATGAAAGCATTCCAAGATACTATATCTTGTATCTTACATTAAAACGAAATTGATATTTTCTTGCATGTAATTTCGCTCCTTATAACAAAAAGAAATAAATTTTAATTAATTCTTGAACCGCCATAATCAGTTGTTAGAAATTTATAAGGCATCGAAAATTATCCTTATTTATTTCACAGAAAAATGAAAAAGTAATTTGATCACGCACGCATACCTAAAAATTAAGATATGTTTTCATTAATTAATAAATAAATATAATCGTGTTGAATGACATTGTAATGAAGTGATATTTTTATAGAGGTAATTTTATTTCTAATTCTCTAGAAATAGATATTTTTAAATTTGAGAACCTCAAGTACATGTTCATTAAAATGAAATGATCAGATGGTCATTTAACCTAGGAAAAACCTAACAAAAATATAGTCAAATAGGTGAAGCGACGAGTTAATAACTCTACATTTACTTCTAATTTCACTAGAAATGAACCCACATGGAAGTATTTCAAATTCCCAAGAATCTCCTCTTTTGAAAGGAGTATGAAATTTTATGATCATTGAACCCTCTCACACCGAGCGATGCGGTCTCGGGCGCTCGAATAATGTCTCGTTAAGAGCTGAGAAGGCCGGAAGGAGGCGGTTGGCTTCTTCTGAGGGGAGGTGAGGTTCTGAGATCGCTTCGGAGATAAGAGCGGTAGGGATCCATTTAATCTTGGCCCATTTCCATGCGCCTTAAGGGAAAGGTATAGCAGGGGGTGTGGTAAATGACCACTCAGGTTGGGAGAGTCCAATTCATGTCGTATCCTCCCAAAAAGGCCCGGTTTCAAAGGGCTAGAAGGAAAAAGTCGCCTCGGGATTAAAGAGTTAAATTTAATAAAACTATCGCCATCACTTTGGCGGAGGTAGACACCTTACTACTTCACCTACATTTTGAGCACAGAATATCTGAAGAGAACGATTATATGCATGTATTTTACTTATCACGATTGTCTGAATCCAAAAGAAGATTTTGATGTCAACCAAAGGTAACATAACTCAACATATGCAAGCATTTGAGTTTGCTGCAAACATTACAGCAGTGGTCTTCTGTGATCTTGAAATGAATGATTGGCGCAAGGATGGTCCTTCTTCCCAGTCGAATTTTTCCATTATTTTCGGGTCATCCATCATTTGGGTTACCAGGAGAGTGAATCTTGCTGCTGTGAATCCTGAATTATTTCTTAAAAAGAAAAAGCAAGGAACTTTTAATATCATAAGAGGATTTGGTGTACTGAGTGATGGTAAGGAGAAAGACATGCCAGGTATTGGTGAAAACCATGATTTCGTTGTATAGAAAAGCTTTTTACATCCATGGAAACTACATGCCAACTTTATTTTATATCAGTTGTAATTGCTCTGTACCTGCTGTTTATTATTTCCTAATTCCACAATATGTTTTGGAATATTTCAGGATTTTAATCAGAAAATATTTTGTGTTGCTTGAATGCATCTACTTTCTTTTAAAATTGGCATTTTTTTTGTTATACAGGGTTATTTGCAGACATTAAGGACAGATCTGGTATACAGAAACAAGTCAAATTGCAATGTACCAAGGGATAGGAAACGCAAATTGGGGGTGGGGGAGATACAGGTTGCTCTTTGTCAGTGAATTAAGTAAAATAAAAGCATACACGAGATGCAATGCGCAGAACGGATTTAATAGAATAAACATTCACAACCCAGATCCAAAAATAAAAATATTACAAGTTGCACGTTACAAGATATTGTTACAAAGCTGTAAAGTTCTTTCCCTGACATACTAATCTTGGCGACGAATTTTGCGACCTAGGAGACAAATTTGGCGGCTTGGCGATAAAAGGAATCTTTTAGAAAAATCCTGAACAGTTGATCCTCTACTGGGAGCCAGTAATTTCATGAACCTTCCAGAGATTACATCGCATGTTAATCTTGGCGACAAACTTGCTGACTTTGGCGAGAAAATAAATCTTTTGGTTAAAACCTGAACTATTGATCCTCTACTGGTACTACTACCAGTAATTTCATGAACCTTCCACAGATTGCATCACTTCCTATGTAATGACCTCACTTCCTGTTGAAAAAGTATAAAAGCAAGCTCTCAGCAAGCTCTCAAACCAAGAGTAGTCAGGTTTAAATCTAACTTTAACTAAATTTAACTTTAAAATTCTTGAAATTCTTCAGAAGAAAACCATTAAACAAATTTGTAATGCTACTTGGTATGTGACTAACACATATATTAGAAATGCATTAAAATACCCTTCCTTTAAAGAATTTGTAAAAAAAAAGTATCTAATAGCTTTTTCTAAAATATTGATTCTCATAACAACCCAGCTATTCAAGCAATTGGCATCTTCTCCCCTGACATTAAACTTAAGAGACCTAGAATTATTCTAATTGACTAATTTTACAAAATTCTCCTCCCTTTTTGTTTTAATTCTTAATTTTACTCTCTTAACATTGAACAACAATTTTTCAGGTTTAAAATGAGTACCAGTGCAATTGCACTTCTGCTCTGTTTGGAATAGGTAAAAAGAAAAAATGACCTGAAGTGTATACATTGAAACAGCGATCCCTCAGTCTTTTGTCCCCTCCTCTCTCTTCTGTGATTGGCCCGGCCTCACCTCTCTGCTGTAAAGTACTGGAAGTCTCCTGCTGATTGGGCTGCTGTCTAACTTTATATGCAGCTGCAAGATTCTTTTCTCACTCCTTCACTGATCCACGTCAATTCAGAACATTCATCGCAAAGATCAGCCAACGCAAGACCATGCCAGATCGGAGATAAGACCCCTTCGGGGGCTGGGCACCCCAATAACCCTCTCCTAGTAAGAATAGTCAGTTGGAGTAAAATCAGCAAGCAAGCTGGTAAACTAATAAGAAACCTTTGAGAGATATTGGAAGTCCTGTGTCTGAAATTTATTGGTGATCTCTGATGAAGATTTTTACAAGTGCTGCTTTAATACTTGTGCTACGTTTCTTTTCTTAGAATATTTGTAAAATAAGAAGCTTCATTTTTAATCCTGCTTATTGTTTTGCATTCACGTACACCCACAAGACGGATTTTGTTATAATATATACTCATGCAGCATACTGCGCCAAATTCATACGATACTGCATTAACAACAATCCTTTTGAAGTACTTAAAACAAATGTCCAAAGTGCTTAACGTCTGACACTATTTTGCCGTTCGGCTATAGTAAATGTGTATTCCATTAAATTTGTTTTGTACACCTTATCTGGTGTTTAATTATGTTTTACTTAGTTAACTGACAGAGAGCCCCCTGAAGCAACCCCATTTATACTTCTGACCCATATTGTATTATAAAAATGACTTGTTTGTGTATGCCTGGCCTTCATTTAAAGTTTATAAACGATGTTCTCAGACACCTTGCATATATAGGCCATACCTTCATACTCGTAAGAATCAATAAAATAGATTTGATAAAAAATGACTAACATAATAAAACTTCAACAATGATTTACCAAATTAATTTCATTTCTCCACCTGCAAAATTTCTACATATTTATCATCTCAATTTTTAAAGAATGGTTCAAAATTTGTTTAGAAATAATATGCCACAAGGTTATTATAACTTTTTGATAGACAAAAACAGCTGTTAGGTGACCACCATTAAGTCTAAAGCTTTTTAAAGATTTTGAATATTTGATTATGCTCTTATAAAATGTAACTTTTATACGCAATTTTCTCATCCGTATTTATAAATCTAGTAGAAAGCAAATGTAAAAAAGAATGATTTATATTATTCGGAAAAGCATTATTTGGCCTGAAGCATAATCAGCGATTCCTCATAGCATTATTTTTCCTCGTCATGTTTTTCCACACGACGTGTTTACGTATAACATCCAACTTAAAAAGGAAGACTGAAAAATGTCAATTAAAAAGGAGAGAAAAACATTTTAAATGCTCAGATGATATTAGAGATTAGCATGATCAGCATTTATTTCAAAATTTCTGATTACCTTCACTTGAATAACTGAATAAAACAAGTATAAGCATAAGGAAACTCAAATTAGAAGTTCGTACGCATATTAATATAGTGTTTCTAACTGACATTAAAAGTACCATTTTATTGCTTTTTAATAATTCAGCCATTTATCATGCTTTTAGTTCCCTGCGTTTTTTATTATTTCCAATTACGCTTCAAGAAATTTTATTATTTACTATGTGTAAATAAATGAAAGGAAGGTAAATAACATTCAGTCTTTAAAGTTTTGCACTGTAAAATTGTCTCTGAAAACGAATTATTTTCGCTGGAATTTTCAGTGTTCTTTCTACTTTAGACCAAATATTCTTATCAATTTATTTGCTTTGAATATAAAATAATTTGATTACGTAAGTATCCTAAATTGTGTGGCAATAATATTTTTTTGGGGAAAATCAAACTGAAAGGTAAATCTACAATTCAGTTTTAGTATTTAAAATCTATTTCTTTTCAGAAAGGTGTTTTTTAAATGTTTCGTAACCCTTTTTCATACTATAAATTTCAGAAATTAAATGCAAAGAGTTATACATTAATTGTCATAATATTTTTATTGTTTCCATTACTATTCTCATAGCAGTCCAGTTTTGCTCTATCTTATTATTATATTACATCATTAACATTCCTTTGTACAAATATAAGGTAAACTTAAGAATTAAATTATTTTGTTAAATTCAATTTCCATGCTAATTTGTTTCGCAAACAATCTAAAATTGCCTTTGTGAATGTAAGCCTCTTTTTTAATGAGGCTTTGTAGCTGAAAACTTAAATCAGCCTTTTTATACAGATATTACTAGTTTCACTCAATGGAAATCAAATTCATTCAAAGAAAGCAAAAAACTAAGAAAAATACTCTGAGGGAATCAAATTAGACAAATAAGGAATCCATTCTAGTCCACTTTGTCAGGGGCTAAGGACTATATTCGAAATGGATTCAAAATATGTGGGAAATTTTCCTGTAAGAAGCTTGCATTACGCCAAAAATAGCTTCTCTTAGCCCTACACTCTATACTATTTCGAAAAATGCTAGGCAACTGTACGAAACAGAAAATCTTTAAACGCTTATTGCTTATACCCGAAATATTTTTTAAAAAATTATTTAGTTGATACGCTATAAAAGATTAACAGATTAAATATAAACAGCTACATAAGAAATTTTGTTATTGAATAATTTTAAAGTATGAAAGAGAATTATCAAAAATGCTCACAGTTTTAATATTAATTTCTTGAGCTTCATTATTAAAACCCGTTTTTATTAAAGAAGTTTACCATTGAGCTTTAAGTAGATAAGCTTTATTTTACTAAATTCAATTAACATTGTTGCCTGCTGTTGCAAAAGGTTTAAAATTTTCCTTCAGATTGGAGGAGACGACCTTATAAACTAAAGCAAATGTCAGTATTAATGCGCAGATAAGCAAATGTTTGATTTCTCATTTACAAGCCAGTTAGGAATTCAGAAAACGTATGAACAATTAAATATATTCATTGTTTACGTCTGAAACATTTCATCATATTTAATTTATTGAGAACAAAAACAACCTGGAGTATGTTTGTAAAATAAGGCAAACATTTTAACTTCGAAATCCAAAATATTGACATGTACAAAACTTAATACATTATTTTGATTTGATGTCAACATGATAAAATTTGCTAACCACACGCATGCAGGCTGATAAATAAAGTTCACAACTTTAACGAACGCAATATAATGAATAAATTTTCAATGAATAATTTAATTAATGACTAATTAATTGAATTACGCTTTTATAAAAAATTATCAAAAAGTTTTACAATTAATTAAAAATACATTCTTAATATGAAAAATTTAACAAAATATTTAAAGTGTAATTTAAATCAAAAATACATTCTTAATTATTAACGCGGATTTATCCGAAGTACTGCTGAATCTTCGAATGTTATTAAAGTCATTTTAGTACTAAAATATTTTCGCAAGTTATCGAGGAAAAGCACCAAAATTAGGTTTAATTCTTAATTAATTAAGATTATTATAAAAATTCAAAAAAGAAGTCATAGGTACACATTCCCACTTTATGCCACATTCCTTTGTTGTAGATCTAGCGGCCTGGCCTGTAGAACGGCAAAACGCACACACATAGAGCCCCACAAACATTCCACTTTATTATTAGCAGAGATTAGCCTGTATTACAATTTAAAACAATTTTGCAGATAAATAATCTGTTTGAGATATCGACATAATGCTAAACTAATGTGAGGTTTTTAAATTATTTTCACAATCCTCGAATTTTTGTTCCTCATCCGATACAAACATTTTAGAAATTTACCATCTATCAAACCAATTATGCACACCATTCATCATCTCAAACATACCAGGCAGGATTAAATTGCTAACATCACACAATTTGAACTTCATCAGTCACTGCTTCGAAGTCGAGATCGTTGCGGATTATTACGAACGAATAATTCATCAGATTCAGTTGGACTGAGTTAGCGCATTGTAATTGAGTAGACCTGCGGCGTGCATTAATTTGCGGATGATTGTACGCAGGTATCAAACTCTGCTCAAACTGACGAAGATGTTCGGACCATTGTTGATTTGTGTTGTTTAATTTATGCATGAAATGAATGCTATGACATTTGATTATTATCAGTTAATCTTTCGGTAAATAGACGAATATTTCACAATGTAAAGTGTTTAGTTCAACACAATTACGGTTCATTTGTTTCAGAACTGTTTGATAAATACGTCTGCTAAGTTACAGATTATTGAGTAATTTGGGGATGATATGACATTTAATGAACAAATTAACTGCTGAGATGAGTGTTGTATCATTATATACTTAATAGGATAATTGGTAATGTTTCATGCATGTACTTGTGTTGAAAATTTGATAAAGTGACTAAATTAAAAGACGAGATTGATCAGCAAAATTTAGAAAACAAAATTGAAAATGGTAAGAATATTTCTGAGTAGTATAGATATTTAGCATATAAAATACAATTTAAACATTTATGTGAAAGTTAAATGATTCTGTAAATCAATATATTAATATGTGAAGAAAAAACTTTGTACCCCTTTTTAAGCACATTGCGCGCACGAAGGAGTGTGAGATTTGGCATAGTTAAAGTTCGTATGGAGAAGGAGTGCAGAAGGATAAAATTTTTGTATAATATGTGTTACAAATATATTAAATTAAATAAATTAAATTATACCTTCATTGTTTACGATACTGAATGTCAAACACATAAAAGTCTGTGGTCAACAGTCGGACAACATCTATATTTTTAACCACCCGGGTTTTTTTTGTTTCAATAAAAAGTATATAAAAAATACGAAGCACGTATTCTTTATTTCATTTTTCATTTTTATAATACTTTTTTATTTAAATTTTATATAATTTGAAAAAGATAGGCAAATTAACCGTGTAGCCTTGGCGAAATCTGGCCTGTATAGCAATAAAAAAACCCCAAGGAAATGTCAAAAAACGCATTATTTTTTTTAAATATGACTTAGCCAAGCTATACCTCATTTTTCCTATCGTTCGTATTTTTGAAATAATTCGAAAATTAATGCTTAATGACGTATTTGTACACGCTGGCAGCTGAAATAATAGGACAAAATTCAAAAAAATTATATGCAGTGATTATAGAGGTATACTCTTTGACAAAAGAACCTCAGTAACGTTCTCTGGGCGACCTCTTGTTTATAGAAAAAGTCTAAAAATGAATTATGAAAATATAAGGAAGTCACGAAATTTCTGAGCTGAATATCTGTCTGTGTATTAGCTAAAAAATGTAAGTAAATTATTTTCTTTTTTCCTAAATATTATTATTATGTATATATAAACATCATTAAATTTTCTGAGAGTTTGTTTATAATATTAAGGATTTGACAAACATACCTATATAATCGCATAATCAAGTAAATATTTATATGCACATTTCTATCTCTTTTTTTCGTGATTTCTTCCTTATACTGACAATGATTTGCGAGCTTCTAAAAAGAAAAGCAGCACGAACTCAAAATATCTAAACAATGCATTCCTAGATGAATTAATTTTACATTACATTTGGCACAGAATAGACATATATGATCTGTGCCTGCTTGAACTCCAACAATCCAAGTTTAAAATTTTCTACAAATGCGTTTATTCATATAATATTTATTGGTTGAATTGAAATGTTTATATTTAATATTCAGTAATTCTATACTCGTAATTTAGTACGTCAAATTAAATGTACGAAAATGAAAAGTGAACCACTAGAAAATATTAACTAAATTAAATTTATGATATTTAGAGAAAACTATGCTGTATTTGACAACAAATTCATTCAGATTTCGAAAAATTCAAAATGTTCGTAAAAGCATGCTTTGAAAAGCAAACCTTCATATAAAGTGTGCTCAAATGAAAAGGAGACTACAGTTATATTCAATGAAATTTTAATAACAGTATTCTAATTACAGTTCATGTGGAACAGTATAACAATAAATAATTGACATAATAAGGAAGAGGTTGGCTTCAGTGTAGAAACTGAGTGAGACAAACCTCCATTCTCGCCGTCTTCTGATTCTGTGACCGATGCTTGGACACCCAATGTGCACAAACTTTGTCAGAACCAAGCTTTTTTTCATTATGTGATGCATTCCTTTGGTTATAGACAGTTCAACAGAAATTTCACGTGTGGTGATTCTAAGATTATGCCGGATGAGCTCATCCACAGCCGAAATCGTGGCACTATTGCTCACAATGTGCGCCTGCCCAGGGCGTGGCGAGTCCTTGATATTTACGCGTCCCGCCTCATAAAACTGACACCACCAGAATATGGTGCACCGTGCGAGACACTTTTCTCCGAACACCTCTTTCATCCTGCGATAAATTTGTGAAGCATGCTCCCATTCTGCGCGAAGAAATTGGATAACTGCTCTTTGTGCTGATCTGGAGGAATCCATAATGCAACGAACTGCGGAAACAACTCTCCAGAAATGAGGATATCGATGCGAAGCCGTTAACTACGCAAGTGCAACTGGGAATACGACCACGCCATCTATCGGCTAGACCATTAACTCACTGGGATTTGATACAACGCCGATACAGCTAAGGTCTCCTTTTCATTTGGGCATACCAGATACTTCAGTTTCAAGCAAAAGATAAAAGTTAAAGCATAAAAATTTAGCTTAATTTTTAGAGTTCTAATTAAAATTTCAAAAAATTGCTCCCAGGTTAAACATTCCCACTTCCAAACTTTTGATAGCTCTAATTTGAACAGTCTTTAAGTTCGTGTAGTGTGTCGACACACACACACGCATTCGCTTTTAGTATTAGTCTAGACAATAGCCTCTTAATTACATGATTCCGAAGTGAAATTTTTAAAAATTATCTTCTTTCTTTCTTTAAAAATGGGACAAGAAATAGGTATTAATTTCAGAAGCTTGCGGAACTTTCTTACAATTTGTTCTGCTGTAAGAAAGAATAAATTGTGTACTTTCCAAAACAAGACTTAGATGTGAAAAATGATAAATTTTCGTAATAAATATACCCTGTTTCAGAACTTAATATTGATCAACCAGTTTATTATTTCAACCATAAAGATGAGCACATCTTGCAAAATATGAACGGAAAGGAAAACTGCAAAACTGCATATCAACAGCATGGTCAGTTTTTATGTCAACATGATGTTTAGGGCAAATTAATCAAAATTAACTCTATGTTATTCTTCTTCAATAAAACAATGACATTTTGAAAGTTCCATTAACTTTAAACAGCAATGAAATAAGTAAATTATGAGTTTGCATTCATAGTGAAATAAAAATTTAAGTGTGTTTCTGCCTGGGATTTTAGGAAATTCAATAAACTCTAATGATAAAAAGATCGTTTTCGAATAACTTACTGTATAATAATCTTCAGTTTGAATATAATAATAAAGTTTCGAATCTATGTATATAAGTTCTTATTTGGTAATATAAAATGTTTACATTAGAACCTTTAATGCTTAGGTAAGTCATTTTTGAAAGATTTACAAAATAAGGAAAATAAGAAAACACATCGCAACATAAAACGATAATATTCGTTTATGCAAAATAATGCATTCGTATTCCATATTCATTTCTATTCTCATTTTGTTTATAATAAAAAACAATAAAAAATGACATTCAAGATGCATTATATGCTTTCGCATTCAAGGTTCCAAATATTATCGATATCTTTCTGAATGCAATTTCAGATTTATTGTAGCTAGCTTATGCGTATTTTAGCGCAAGCGGGATTTTGAATAATGCAAAAGAAATCTACAAATATATATTTTCTTCCCGTTAACAAAATCCAAATGTTTAAACATAAAGAAACAAAAAAAATCATTTCCATAATTTTAAGCTAATGCTTCTACATTTAAGCATCGCATTTAATTTTCTTCTCTTTCTCTTCCCTTATTTTAGTCTCGCAGTTAGAATAATGGATAGCATTTATCCAAAAAACGTTTAGTGTGTTGAGCAGATTTCTTGGCTATTTCCGTCATTGGATTTGAAAATATTACACAAAAAAGCTCAGATTATCCCAAAACGAGTTCGTCTGCTAGGTAAAAGTTATGCACGTAGTTATAATAATAATATGATTGAATGCTTTCTAACATGCTCTGACAATACTCCTGTTCCTGCGGAAGTCTAAATATTTTAACCAATCTTATTTCGCTCAATTTGACATTACACTATATGCTCAAAAGTATCCGGACACTTTCAGATTCTCACATTTTTTAGAATTTCTCCAGAAAGGTTTAACTGACTGCCTTCAAATTTCGGTCATGTGAAGAATAGACTGTAACTCACATTTTACATTCAAGATTCGGTACTGAGGGCAATTAGGGGACCGTCTACAAACTGATGAAGACAAAAAGTTTTTTGGCCCACCCCGTTTCACAGAATACTGAAAACAAGATGAAAGTTTCAGAAATGGTAATGTTTAATGTGCATAATACTTACAGGAATTTTCGTAAATCATCACAAATATTTGGGAAGATATAAAGGTTTTCTTAAAAAATCCCAAATTTTCTCGCCTGTTTTTTGCTTATAACATACAGAGTTTTTTGTTATATTATACGAAACTTACAGAAAGAATGACAATATGTTAGAGAAGCAATTTTTAAAATTTTGGAAAAGAATTTCGGAATATTACAGGAAATATGAGCATGCTTAGTAAATAATGTTTTACTGCGTATGAGTAAAACATATATAGCGTAATTTTTCTTTCACAACTTTAAAGCCAGATATATAGGACAACTTATATAAAAAAAGTAGTTCAATATCTTTAATATTCAGAAAGATATCTGCATTACAACAAGAAGCATTTTAGCTCCTATCGAAGAGAAGCTAAAAAATGAGGGGTTGAATACAAATGATATTTTTTAAACTTACATCTTCGAAAAGTTATATTGAATTGTATAATGGTTAGAATTTGCTGAATACCCAAGAACACTTCTAATATTCGTAATGAATAAAAATATATATATATACATGTAGAATTATTTATAGAATTGTATATATTTGTAGAATTATATATTTTAAGAAAAGAAATTTATTAGATAAAAAAATCGTTTGGCCATAAAAGAAATATATATAAAAACATCGTTAAATATCGTCTTAATAATCATGTAAATACTATAATTAAAGTAATACAATTTTTGTTATTTATAGTGCCTAATTAGCTGGAATTTAAGTTATGCACGTAATTGATAAGTGTTCATGGGTATTCAGCAAATTCTAACCACTATACAATTCAATATACCTATTCGAAGATATAAGTTTAAAAAATATCAATTTGTGTTCAACCCCTCATCTTTTAGCTTCTCTTCGATAGGAGCTAAAATTCTTCTCGTTGTAATGCAGAAATCTTTCTGAATACTAAAGATATTGAACTGAATTTTTTATATAAGTTGTCCTATATATCTGGCTTTAAAGTTGTGAAAGAAAAATTACGCTATATATGTTTTACTCATACGCAGTAAAACATTATTTACTAAGCATGCTCATATTTCCTGTAATATTCCGAAATTCTTTTCCAAAATTTTAAAAATTGCTTCTCTAAAATATTGTCATTCTTTCTGTAAGTTTCGTATAATATAACAAAAAACTCTGCATGTTATAAGCAAAATACAGGCGGGAAAATTTGGGATTTTTTAAGAAAACCTTTATATCTTCCCATATATTTGTGATGAGTTTACGAAAAATCCTATAAGTATTATGCGCATTAAACATTATCATTTCTGAAACTTTCATCTTGTTTTCAGTATTCTGTGAAGCGGGGTGGGCCAAAACCGATTTTGTCTTCATCAGTTTTTATACGGTCCCCAAATTGCCCTCAGGACCGAATCTCCAATGTGAAATGTGAGTTATTGTCTATTTTTTACATGGTAGAACTTTGAAGGCAGTCAGTTAAACCTTTCCGGAGAAATTCTAAAAAATGCGAAAATCTGAAAGTTACTTTTGGGCATATAGTGTATGACAACTTATAATTTCAGAAAGATACATTTTTTCTAGAGTTCCAAAATACCAGCTAAATTTACCAAAGGTATCTTTTTCTTATTTTTAGAAAAACGCTCTAAGCAGTTTCAACCAGGCATAAAATATACTCTGCAGAAGTGATCTTTCTTTTATATGTTTTCAATTTCTTTTATTTCTTTTCTTCCTTTATATTTTTCTTTATATATCTTTATTTTCTTTATATATCTTTCAAACGTTTGCTTATATCTCTAAAGAGAAACTAATAACTAATTATTCCTTTCATATTCGACGGAAACTCTTTAAATATACTTCACCATATAAAAATGTTTATACTTTAAGCTATTTCTTTATTCTATTAACTCTTTCTGAACTAAAAGACAGTTTCTTGATTAATGTATAAGCAATAGACATTTTTATCTTCAACAAAGCACTGTAAATGTTAATTATCCTAAAACTGCATGATTTAAAATTTCCTATATTTAAATTCATAACTTTCTTAACAAAGCTTCCCCTGCCATATTTAATAACACCCAACATGCAAGCCAGCATATCCTATATAGAACAGTGCTCTAGAAAGTAACAAAAGATCTTCAGAACAAAAGACGGAGAACTCTCTTCTCAATACTAAAGGTTGACATTTTCACTGCCTGACACCGTTTAGCACCGTGATCGGTGGCTCTCTAACCCTCCCTTTCCATTTTAGAAAACGAAACAAGACTTTTTTATCCTTCTTCTAATCCTTTGTCTCTTTACACAAAGTGTAACGGGCTGGCTACATTTTCTAAAGATTCCTTTGTTAGCGATGAAAACAGTTGTTCTAAAATCTTTGGGTAGTTGCCCTAGATATGGGTGAGAATAAAGTATGTTACTTTTTAAGTCTCGAAGGATGTCGTCAAGTTAAAATACTTTGACTGTAATTATAGCTATTTGAAGTTGAAAGTTGAAAGGGAGGGGTTGAGGTATTTTTGGAAAGTCTATGTAATTCCACAGATTTATGAGCAGACTCACATTTTATCTTTAAAGCAAGGAGTTTTGAAATTATTCAAAGTTGTTGTTGTCAAGAGTGAAATAAGTGATACACATAACTTACATGGCTAAAATTTATCTATTCACTTCGATATAAGTGTGCTTAGGGAAAAAGTTATCATTTCGGCTTATCATTTTCTAATGCAACTAGAAACTGTTAATTAATCATGAAACCACTGAAATAAGTAAGTTACATTAAAATTCGGTTTTGCAAATATTATTTCATCACCTTAACATGGCCATTAGCAAAATTGATTTTGTTATAATCATATTGTTATTTTTTTTCGTGCCAAGCAAATTTGGCTCCATAGAGTATGCAAGGCATACTTCCTTTAAGCATTTCCTTGGGAGGTACAGGTGTTGTAGCAGTAATTATTTTCCCTCTGTATAGTAACTGGTACAACTGTCACGCCGCTAAGAGACCAGACTTGCCCTCTCTTAACTTTTCTAAATTTAGGACTCTAGGACAACAACGTTTTACTGACCTGAAAATCCAAGATCATCCAAGAAAAATTAACAATCAAAAGATAAACTACTTCTGAAGATGTTGTAAATGAGTTTTGTGCGAGAACTCCAAAGTATGATTCTCTTAAATTCTTTTCAAGTATTCTTGAAGTTCTAACTCAAATTTGAACTTCGTTTGCCCAGACATTGAAACCTTCATTTTTTTTTCTCTTTCAGGAAGATTACAAAAGAGATTTTTTTTAGATGTTTTAAACTGAAAGAGTTTCTTTGAGTAATTGCCAACTTTTTCAAAGACGTGATAAAAATACAACAAACAGAGTTTTTCATTTCTTCTGCCTAAGAATTCGTTTTGAGAAAGATAAATATGTTCTTTGCTCTACACTTATTGGAAGCTATGATTGCAGAAGTGATACTTAGTAACGAACATGTTGTTTTTCCATCATTTTTCTTCCATGTTTTTCCTAAATATAGCACAAAAATATTTTCTAATGTAAAATAATGTGTCCGATGCAAGTAAATTGTGTCAGTTAAGATATCTACAATTAATCTTCAAACTAACAAGTAAGAAATTATAATTCAAATAAAGACAATATTTAAAACCTTCATATCAACTTTAAAAATTAATATAATCCCATATACATACGAGATGATAAAAAAACGAAGTTTGTTTATAGTATGTTTATTAATCATGCAATATTACTACAATCAAATATTAAAGGCATATCAGTATTTTGTAATGTACACCAAGCATGGGAAATTCGCGCTTTCCTCTTTATTTCTCCTCGCTATAGATGCTGCGTTATTTTACTACCAGCGCATATACAGTTTCATTTGAATCGAATTATCCTTTTTCAGAGTACATTAGATGCACATCAAGCATGGGAAATTCGCGCTTTCCTCTTAATTTCTCCTCGCTATAG
>BGPR01036229.1:0-15630 GCA_013235015.1 Araneus ventricosus
TGTCATGTACACACTATGAAATTTGCACAATTGAGGTAGATTATGCAAATTTCATAGTGCATAAATGATTTTGGAGCTGTTGGAAATGAAAAAAAGTCAATAATTACAATGAATGCACGGAAAATGGATTATGTAAAGTTTCATTAATGTTCAAATACTAAAAAATGCACATGCAGAAATGAATGGCAACAATATGAAACTCACAGAAAATAATCTGTTATTCATCAATATTAGGATCCCCAGGACCATGTGCAATATTTTCAATGTGCTGTACAAGATATCACATCTGGTGTATGACGTTCTCTACTGCTACATGTAAACTGTGATCGATTCTGAAATTCATAGTGTGTACATGACAGTAGTGCCAAAATCTCCCCTATAAGCAACTTTTGTTACTAAATTTTTACTTTCTTGTATACAAAGAGAAAGTATTGTAATCGTCAAAAATTCAAACTCGAGATTTTGACGAATCTCCACATTTTAGACCTCCCTGATTCCGAAAAACACAATTTTGGAATTATGTCTATCTGTGAACACGATAACTCGAAAACTATTAGAGCTACGGGGATGAAATTTGGTATGCAGTCTTTAAACATAATTTGTAGGTTTCTATCAAATTTTGGACAAAATCCGTCAACGGGAAGTCTGTATGTCCGAAGTCATGTGAACACTATGACTCAAAAACTTGAATAGCTAGATGGATAAAATTTGGTACACAGTTTTATCATCATGAATGTAGGTCCGTATAAAATTTTGGGCCAAATCCGTCAACGGGCTGACTGTCTGTCGGTCTGTATAATCGCATACTTGTTCAACTCCATGCGCATGCATACTGGTAGAAATGCCTGTGCAAAGAAGCGGTACTCTGAAAACTTGGCAGTTTGCAAAAAACCAATTCTGGCGGTGAGATTTTGTAAGGAAGCAAACATTTAGGGCGTCTCGTTTTACTTGCGTACTGGAAGCAATCTCTGCACATGCACAAGCTATTCTCCTGTTTTCTTCTCCGCACACGGAACTTGCATTGCTAGAGTTTGATGAAAATAAATAAATATTGCAAAGTTTTAATACGTACGCATCTTTTTGAATATGATTCTTCACCTCAATATTCTACTATCACTATAATCTACAATGAAAAACCTTCTGATAGTCATTGCATTCTGGGTTACAGTTGGTTCAAACTTTTTATCAATGCAGGGGGAAGGGAAATGACAAATGTTTGAAAAGTATACGAGAAAGTTTAGGGGAGGCTACTCCCATTGGTTTTTGTGGAAATCGTCTTCCACAGTCTGTATATGAAATTTGGTTTCATTCCATCCATTAGTTTTAGCTACAGATGCCTCCAAACAGAGAAAGTTATTTTATGGCCACCCTGTATATTGTTTGCTTCAATGTTATTTAGAAATTGAAATTAAACTTATTTTTTTATTAACTTTACTGATTTATTTATTAATTTCAATATTACTTCTGAGAATTATAGATTAGACCCTTTAATTTTGTCATATTGAATAAGGATTTAAATGTGAAGACCATTTTTTTCCCTCCCCTTGGGGGCTATTTTTTAGATAACTTAAACAACAAACAGATTTCTTTCAGATTAGTTCTTTTCTGAAATAGATTAACATATCCTACATATACATAAAATTATGTGTATATATTAAATTTATTTTTGTTTGTATACAAAATACAAACATAAATGAAGTGGTACTTTGTATGCATTGTGTTTCTGATTTCATGCATCAACTCCTTTTGAAATATTTAATATTTGAATGTTTTCATAAAATTTCATTGCTATTTTCATTTTTATCAAAAAATGAATTTGTTTATCTTGAGTTCCATTGTAAAAATTATTCAGTTAGTCAATAAAATGTTTAATCATTAATATTTAGTCAAAAAAGTAAAAATAAAATAATAAAATTTTTCAAATCTGATTTTAGCATGTGTGAACTACCTCTTAAATTTATTTTGATGTAGTTCACAACAAAATGGAAATAAGTAATTAAATTAATTTTAAATTTAATGTTTCTGAATTAAATTGTAATTTGAAATATATTTAAGAAGAAGGAATGTAGAACAAACTGTCTTATAAATGTCTTGTCAGATAATATACAATCAAGCCCAATTTTAAAGAACCCTCAACGGACTATTCCAGAAGTTCACTATAACTGAGGGTTCACTAATATTTTTTTTATTTAGGATATAGGTATTGTGTATGGTTATTCTATAGTAAGTTTGCTTATATTTAATATTCATTTTGCATTACTGATATTATTTATTTTTTACCATTTTAGAGACAAAATCAGTTTTGGATTGCAAAGTAGCCTCGATGTGCGACAGCAAGCCCATTTAAATTGTGTGAATTTTAATCTTTATGAAGGAATAAATCATGAGGCAATTGTGTGAATTTTAATCTTTATGAAGGAATAAATCATGAGGCTGCATCTCATGGTGTACTGGACCCTAAAATGGTAACAAGTTTTTAAATTATTCCCAACTATTTTTATAAGATCCTTTAAGAATATGATAGTTGTTTATTGGGTGAATTTTAAAACAGGATAAACTTATTTGAAAGGAAGTGTTAAAAGCAGGAACATTTTTCTGTCTTAGTTAGAAATTTTTGCTTTTAATATTTCTATTAGATTTTAACTTTTATTTGAAAATTATGTTTTTTCTTTAACTTGGGAAAGTTGTATTCCTGTACATTTTCTGTTAATAAATTAAAACTTTTGATAAGTAACATTTCTTTAATACAAAAAGCATTATTTTTCACTGTGAGCTATTTCATAAACTAAATGACAAATTTTATATTGAAGATTCTTTTTATATGTCAGCATTTGTTAATGCATGCATATATTTATAAATCAACCAAAACTAGGGAAAAAAATAGCGATTTTTTTTTTTTTCCCTTTCTGTAAATTAAGTTAGTCAAATATAGATTAATGTGTTTTTATACTTTTATCTTTTATTTGTTGTTAACAATTTTGTAGTCATCATTGTTTAGAAAAAGCTTCTGTTAAACTGAATATACTTTGTCCAAAGAAATCTCTTTGGACAAAGTATTTGGGTTGGATTTATGCTTTGATTTGTGAACTTTGGCTTCAACATTTTGTTCTTACCTAATATTCAAGCCGAAAAAAGAATCTAATATTCATTTTATAGGTATATTTTTTTATGTATTTTAATTTAAGTTCCTTCCTTCTAAAATTCTTAAAATACATATAAGTGTTAGTGTCTGACACTCCTGCAAGATATGCTATAGTTCATCTTTTGATAAATTCAAAACTGTTTTGAATTTCTGAGGATGAATTCTAACAGGGCAACTTATTGGTCAGTAATTCTTAATTCAAATAGAAAGAGTGTGAGTGAAATCTTATAGATAAAAGAGAATCTTATGGAACTTTTTCATACTACAGAAAATTGGATAATGTCTAAACTGCAAGCATATGTATAATGCTGCTGTAGGCATTGATTATTTTGTATGTAGTTCAGTATGCTTTTGCTTCATGTAACCAACTATCTTCAAAATTTTCATGTTCTTTAAAAAAATGCTATATTTAGGGATTTTTTGAAAACTTCATCCAAATAATATAAGAAAAAGGTATTTATATATATATATATTTATATACCCAATGGCGTAGTATTGGGGGGCAAGGGGGTATAGATGCCTCGGGCACCAGTCGTAGGGGGTGCCTTGGAGACGAAAACATTAGTGTGTTTACACCACTTTTTAATGTTAAATATGATGAGGAGGGTAAAAATAATATGCACTGAGCCCCCAATACCCCTGCTAAACCAATGATGATGATTGGGGGCGAGATAACAGTATGTCCCAGGCATCACTTAGCCTCGCTATGGCACTGGAAATACCTCATCTTTGCAACATTACAATGTTGTTATGTATTATACTTTTTTTGCATATTATGTTTTTCTCTTTATCTGAAGTAAAAAGGGTAACATACTTCAATCTGCCCCTTTTTCTGAAGGCTTGTCAAATTCTTAATTTGGTACTTATGTGTTAAAGCAGTCCCGAGCTTACTTAGCAAACTTCAGATTGCACCAAGCAGATTGCAGCTATGATTCCACTATAATGACATTTTGGCAAATATTTGACAGCTGCTTACGGGGGCCACTATGACACATACAGTCACTCAAAAAAGTATTGGGACACATGCATAGCATGTAAAGCTATTTATAAAAATATTAATCACATTAAAACAAAAACAAAATTAACCAAGAAATGTTTTAACATTTGGTATACAGTAAATAAGGAAAATTTTCTTACTATTTTAGAATTACAATTTGCTCTAGCCTTTTAACTATAATTTAAATGCAAACAGTTGTCAAAAAAGTATTGGGGCAATTTTGAAATGAGAAATTTAAGAAAGATATAGCACTTCAATAAAATTTAATTTAATACCACTTTTTTTTAGACTATAATTTTAGACATAAAGTATCAGCAGAAAAGGTTGCGTATGAAGCAATGGAGAGAAACAAAGATATTTCAGTTGATTTGCGAAATCTGGTAATAAGTCATTGGAAAAATGGAAAATCAGTTTGTTGTGTTGGACAAATCTTGAAGCTCAGTAAGTCTACTGTTTTTAATATTATTCACAGGTTCAAGAAAACAAATAGTGTTGAAAACAAGCAAGGATCAGGGCATCCAAGGACATTTAGTGAATGTGAAGAGAGGCGGATTGTGAGACAATTTCACATTAATCCAAGAACTAGCGCAGCAAAATTGACTCTGAAATGTAAAAGTAGGTTCTAGAAATCTGTGAATTCTGAAACTGTCAGAAATGTTTTAAGAAAACATAAGTATCATGGCAGAATACCTCGGAGAAAGCCCTGCATCAGCAAAGCAAATAGAAAAGCTAGATTGGCGTTTGCTAAAATGTACGTAAAGCAGCCAACAGAATTTTGGGAAAATGTAATTTTTGTGGATGAAAGCAAATATAACATTTTCAGATCGCATGGCAAGCAAAAAGTTTGGCGCACACCAAATACAGCATTGCATATCAAAAATGTGCGGCCTACTGTAAAATATGAAGGTGGCAACCAATTAGTCTGGGGTTGCATGGCAAGCTCTGGTGTCGGGAACTTAGACTTTATAGATGGTACGAAGAATAAATATGTCTACCTTGACATTCTCAAGTGAAATTTAAAGCAAAGTGCAAGCAACTTGGAATCTCAAGACATTTTAAATTGTATCAGGATAACAACCCAAAACGTACTGCTGATATTTGCAAGTTATGCATCCTCTACCTCTCTCCTGGTGTGATTAAGACCTCCTGCCCAGTGTCCAGACCTTAATCCCATTGAACATGTGTGGGATTATTTGCAGCAAAAAATCAATGAACACAATATTTCTAACAAGCAGGAATTAAGAAAACATCTGATCAAAGAGTGGGCCAAATTCAACGGATCATTTTGTGCAAAATTGATCAAATCCATGCCAAATCGACTGCAAGAGGTTATAAAGTGCAAGGGTGGCCCAACAAGATATTAACTATCAAGCTCATATTTTTTTCTTAATTTATTGGACAGTGCCCCAATACTTTTTTGAGCAGAAGTAAAAGAAATCATAATTGCATTAATATTTGTTTGAGTTGCTATGATATGCATTTATCAAAATGTGATATACTTTTTTTTGTTTCATTTGTATATTTAAGTAATATATTATGATAAAATCCTGTGACCTTGTATTGTGTCTCAATACTTTTTTGAGTGACTGTAAATACCCTTAATTCCAGTATGTTTTCTTGAATTGGATATGAATAACTTATTTGCAATTACTTGATTGACTGAAAGTTTGACTGTTAATTTAGTTTCAACCCATTTTCTGTGATGTGCTTGGAAAGAAGTCATTTAATTTTGCAAATATGTCACATGACATCCAAATCTCTTTAAAGACTTGAAAGAAATATTCTTTGTTACTTAATTATCTGTCATAACTCGCATGTTAATGCTTTATATGGTTACTGAATGTGACAAAATATCATGTCAGCCTGGATATTTTTCAATGCATTTATGAATTAAAATTCCATTCTCATATTTTCCTGATTTGTTAACTCCTTTTTGTAGCTCTAACAGCACATTTTGACGTAACAATTTTATTCGTAACTAATTTACTGAAATTTAAAGGGGTTTTTATAATAGAATATTTACATGTGAGAGTAATTGATTTTTATTTCATGTATAAAATGCTTTTTTAGGGTACTAGCCGAAAAAATCAAAAATGTACAACATGTGGCAAGCAAGTCCAAGATTGTATTGGCCACTTTGGTTATGTAGATTTGAACCTGCCTGTTTTCCATGTTGGGTATTTCAGATCTATTATTACAATTCTACAAAGTGTATGCAAAGTAAGTTCCTCCTATTTTTTCAGATAATCAGAATTTTTTGTTGGATATTTAGTGCATAAAATTGTTATTCCTCTACCTTTGCAAACCATTATCATAAACATCATCACCATATATATATTATAACCAAACCATTATCGGCATAGGCAATTAATAAAAAACATATTACAAATTCTACTGTGAAATTTTCAGAGGTGTCTATCTAACTCGACTAATCTTAACAAATGTCCAATTTATTCATAAGTATTTTTTAATTGTGCATTAAAGGCCATGTATTAAGATAGCACACTTACAGCTTTTCTGTTACAAGTAGTAACCACATTTAAAAACTATAAAGCTAAAATTGCATTTCTTTTTATTATTTATTTTTTCTGTGCCTCATTTTCCAGAGAGATTTCTTCAAAAGTTTATGGCTGCATACACAATATTCAGTAATAATGAATTACGAATAAAATCTATAAATTCGTCCATTTTTTTTTTTTTTTGTTTCAATACTTATTTCTATTTGGGATATCTGGTGGTCCTGCTTATTCTGCTTTTAATGACTGTTAAATTCATATCTGAGTATCAGTCATCATCAAACTGATTTCACTTAGTATCAGTTATCACAAACTGACAGAGTATTTACTTTATACGCAGTGACATTGCAACTTGATAGTTTATAAAAAGATATTCACTGTGACATTATGTCCAGTTAAATAGTTCTGAATATGATCCTAATATATTTAAAAGGATTTGATATATTTGAACAAAATTTAATTTTAAATAACAGTAATATATATTCTGTGTGATGATATTCTCTATTCTATTTTATGCATAAAAATGAAAAATGCTTAATTTCATGGAACCTTTCTAGAGCCCTACATTATATAGAAATACATATTGCATCATTCAGCTGTGATGCGGTTGTCTGTAGCTTTCTGTATACTGTTAAGTTGAGTTATCACTAACTATAAATTCTTTTAAAAAAGAAAAGTAACTTCCTTTCAGTTAAACAATTGTTTTTAGTTAATGATCAAATACCGTTTAGAAATTTTTTTCATGATATTTGAACATCTATTCAAATGTTAATGCATCTGATTATGTTGTGAATACTTATAATTGTAAAATTTTACTGAGGAAGTAGCATAGAGTCATTACTATAATTATGCTTTGTCAAAATATAAATTCATCATAAATGTAAAATGTTATACAGAGTTAAATCTATGAAAAAACAAGATCAAATTTATATTTTTTGTTTTATTAAGAGATTAGGTTTGCCATCTTGACAAACATAAGAATTTCACATGCTCACTAATTGTAAGATTTTATATTTATGTAGAAATCAGTATTGCTTTCAGATTTATGCTACTATTTATATTACTACTAGCAGTACGCGCACGGCGTTGCCCGTGGAATCAGGACTTCAAAAAGTGGGTGAAAAAAAGTGCACACAATGGCACGAAAAAGTTTTGAAAACAGAAGCAAAGCAAAAAATACACATTATTGATATTCCCGCTTATTTTTCTTTGCGAATGACGTCACGTGCCGCGAAGAAGGTCACGTTGCAACAATGCATTGTGGGATGGTCCGGAGAATCTCTCGCTGTTAAATCGCGCTACGAAAAAACTGTTTGAACTGATCAAGGGAAAAATTCATTTTTAAAAAACGAAAAGAGATATTTTAATAGTTCTAGTTTTAAATCGGACATAAACGTGCCAATTGTAGGCTGAAAAAAAATGAAAATTATAGAGATGTTAGAACGTCAGATGCGATAATTTAAAGAAATCTTTATTAAAAATTACCATAAAAGTAACTATTTTTCAATTTTTTTTCAAAATTCAGTAAATTACGTTAGAAATTCAAAACTAACTTCATTAGAACGGAAATCGCATGCTCTTTCCGATGGTGTATCTATTTTTGTCGTAAACTTATTCGTAACTATTCTATTGAGAAATTAGTGCAAAAAATCAACCAAAACAACACAAAACATTAAATAAAAAAAATTCTAGATTAAAATTTAAAATTTCGGCTTCGAGGTGCATTGAGTCACCATTACGACTACCTGTGTGCCAAATTTCATGGCTGTAAGTGCGATAGATTCGTCTGGACATCGCAGACAAACACACACGCACGCACACAAACATTGCCTTTTATAAGTATAGATTATTTTGAATTTATTTTAATTGTATTCAAATCTTTAAAACTTAAAAAAATTAGTTGGATCTGATTATATTGGAGTTTGATATTATGTGAGTGTGGGCTCTTTGTGGCGGCCATTCGATAAATACCATACAGCTTTAGCCAGACGGATATATTCATGCTAATACTGCTATTTACTTTCTCTCTTGTTTCAGACATGTGCTCGTGTACTCCTGAAGCCTGAAGAACGGATGAAGTACAGTGAAATTTTGAAGCAACCTAATATTAATTACCTTAAAAAGAAGCAACTTAGGAAACAAATTGTTGAGCTATGTGTCAAGAAATCTGTCTGTCCATTTTGTAATGCAACGAATGGTAATGCGATATTTTTTCTTCATCTTTTTTTAACCTATATCTATATTCTAATCTTATATTTAGACACTAACATCAGGAACATTGTACTCATTATTTATTTCCATTGCATAAATTAATGGTTTAAAACATCTTCTAGTTCATTATCTCATTAAGCATTTCTGTTGTATTTGGCATCAAACAAAAGTTGCATGTGTTGGTTGTGTAATTTTTTTCAACCTAAAATGTCATGTGAGAATTTCTGGAAAGTCTGGTGCTATTTCACTAAAATATTTTCATTTTTCATTTCACAGTATTTGTTCAAGTGTATTACATAATTTATATAATAGATTAGTTAGTTATAAATGTTGATTAGTATCCTTAAATAAATGTCATTATATGTTCTGTTCTTGGACATACATTCTGTTGTAGTCGTTTCTTTTATAATGATCGTGTTCTCATTTTATAATTAAATATGTCAAGCATTCCCATCTGCGCCTCTCTGTCTTTCCTCTACATTGAAATAATGTTTGTGCAGAATTGGATATATTTGATTTTTGTTGAGTTTCAAGTCATTATGATATTTAGATTGTCAATTTGGAAGGTATGTTTCTTTTAGATTCCATCCTCATTTTATTGTGCATCTTCCTAAAACCATGGAGCTGAACTTTTTTTATAATACTCTAATTTGATTTATGCACTTGATTTAAATTTTCTGTCAGTTGCTGGAATGCTTGCGTATTCAGATTTTAATTTCTGTATAAAATGTATGTATGAACTTGAAGTTATTGAATTATTGTACATGTAGAGATGAAGTTAGAATAACGCTGTAGTTGTACAAATAAAGTACTCATAATTTTCACATGCAGATAATTGTAATTAATCAGAATCTTCATTGCTCTTTAGAATGATTATGAATAGTTAAGCAAAAAAACAAGCAATTGTTATGTATATACTAAATAATAAACTGGTATAAATTTCAGAGAACACATTTAATAAAATGATATTCCATAATAGTAAGGGAAAATGTTAATTTTCATTCAACAGTGTTCCTCCTTCTCCTCTCCACACCCTTCCCTATTTTTTTCAATAATTTTTTTATTTCATTTATGCACTTTTTAAAAACCTTTTGCTAGAAGTTGTTAATCGACTTAATTTTTTTTTTTTTGCATATTCTTATACCTTTTTCTTTTTTTTATGTAATATGTTTTTGCCTGTATTGATTTATACTAGCTGATATACCCAGCTTTGCTTAGGAATAAGATACTTTTATGCCTAATATTTTAATGTAAACAATAGTTGTATGTAAAATATTGTAATACACAAAACTGAAAATTTTAAAAATTAAAATGAGAATACCATTTGAACCAAATGACTTTTAAAAACTGCCAAAAGATAATTTTCTCTATAAGTTATTAATAATTTTTAAAGAATGATATAACTTTAAATAAAGAGTACAAGTGTCAAGTTGGAAACAAATAAATAAAATGGTTTAAAATATGTTTAATATTTTCATTCTATAGGAATGACATCACTAAAGATAAAATATTTTTTTCTATGCATGGAAAACAGTTTTCAATTAATAAAAAATGAATTGTTTAATTAACTGTCACCTACTTCACTAAAACCTTCCTTATGCTTCATAGTATTTGTGAGTAAAATTTGAAAAATTCTTTTGAGTAATTTGGATGTAAATAAATATAGAACACTGAGGCTTTCTCTTTTTAAAAAAAGAATCCACCCGCAGATTGACTTTGTGAATTGCTGTTAGACTTTTTACCAACTAAGTCATTAAAACTGTTGTTGTTTGGAGTTTCTACTTTTTCTATAACATCAAATAAAGATTCACCATCAGGTTTTAATTTCTACAGCGTGCTTGCAATTTTTGCATTTTAATTTTATTTCTGTAGATACTTCATGGCATTTGCAAACAAAATTTGAAGAAAACCTATTCGGTAGTTTGTATTTCTATAATATACAAACTATTTATTTTACTTCTATTGCATTAATCTTTTCTAAGGCCATGGTAAGTACACCTACCCCCAAATTCATCAATTTTTAAGGTTAGCCTAAGTTTTAGCCAAATTTTTCGATGAAACAAAAACCTAGATGTTCCACTTTCTTATCTTAAATCATAATGAAGTAGGTTCAACTGGTAATTAGTTATTAATTAATGAAAAATTAATGTCATCCAATAAGCTAAATGAATTTTTCTTAAATTAATCTCTATCCCAAAGTTATTTTATTATACCATTATCAGAAAAAAATGGCTCTTTAACCCCTTTGGGACGAGTGTCGCATATGTGCATGTGCGCTAGATTCCCCACAGGGTCAAACGGCGCATCTGTGCTTTACGGCGAAATTGACTCTGTGGGCTGAGTGTGCCGCATATATGCGTTGGGCTTTTGGAACAAAATATTTTCTATCAGATGGCATTACTATCTATGTTTCTTCAAAAGATTGGTCCTTGACAATAATATTTCTTTCTCCGAGGTCAGATTGTAGTTGATCATGTGTTTGTGAATCATTGGATTAGAATTATATGGTTTTCGGGAGTATAAACAGAAACAAGTGTTAGCAAGTGTAAAGAGAAGCACATGTTAAAGAGCTCTTTAACTCATTTTGGATTGCTTGTTTATAATTTCTTATCTTGCTTTTTTGGGATTTTATGGGAGATGTTCTGTCAAGGGTTTTTATGCCTCTCAGTTTTATTTCTGCAGTTATAGGTAAAAGAATGTGTTATCTTTCCAAGGAGGGAATATGTAAATTTTTAAATAACCCCTCTATGAATTTTTACAATTATAATGACAAAACAATAAATTTTTAGATTTCTTCAGATAGTTCTCAATATTCAGATTTTCAATTGGAAGAGGATAGTACTAATATATCGGTTCCAATTCTGTCATAGCAGTGGAGTGCTAAAATAGAAGATTTTTCATAAGTGTTAATTATTAAAATTTTCTCGGAAGTATTTTATAATATTAAATGTAAATATTTATTTTTTCCTATGTTTTCATATTTTGCATCAATAACCTAATATTAATTTAGGTACTTTCAATTATAGTGAAATACACTATATTTTTATTTTTTATTATTCAAAATCAAGTATTTTAATTAAACTTTTTTTATTGTGAATAGAATATGATATCTTTTATCACATATTTAAAAATGGTTTCAATTCTATGTAAAGGGCACTTTTTATGCATTATTATACAACACGCTTTTTTTACGAAACTTAATGCGTGTTAGGCTTAGTGGGAGAAAATGCTTCGGCCGGTGGGCACTGTCGGCGCTTGCCTGCTTCCATCCTGTGGGAGCACTTCCTTCAATGGGTGTCCGTCCCGAAGGGGCTAAAGGGTTAACGTTTAGCCTTCTACGTATGTCAGCAGAAGAGCTTAAACTGCACTTGTGCAGTGGACACAGAGTTTTTAAATAATGAATTAATTAATGTTTACCATTTAAGTATTGTTGTGAAATTGTCTCTTTAATCTTCTCTGTGCTTCATAGTATTTGAGTAAAATTTGAAGAATATCTATTCAGTAGTTTGAATATCTATAGCACACAAAAAAATTGATATTTCAGTTTTATTTATTTAGATGATACAATTATTTGAGACTAAATGTGATAGTTGGCTTTATTTAAATGCCATTTTTATTGAGGATCTTTCTAATTAATCTTTTTGTTGGGGGATTTCATTAAGCCTATTGACAGCAAGATCAAAAAGTGCAGGAGATATAATTTTTATTTATTACATAGTTGATTTTCTTCTCTGATATATTTGAGAATTCCTTTTAAATTGCTAATGTATAAAATTTATGAAAATTTAAACTACATTAATAAAAAGTTTTGTGCATGCATGTTAAATAAAGAGAAGGGAAAATATCCAGATCATTTTGTGTGTATTAAAATTCTATACATTTTTTAAGCAAATGATGAAAGTTTATTAATACCAAGCTATACTATATGAATAAAAGTATCCGGACACTTTCAGATTTTCACATTTTTTAGAGTTTCTCCAGAAAGGATTAACTGACTGCCCTTAAACTTCGACCATGTGAAGAATAGACTGTAACTCACATTTTGCATTGGAGATTCAGGACTGGGAGTAATTAGGGGACCGTCTACAAACTGATGAAGACAAAAACTTTTTTGGTCCATCCCACTTCACAGAATACTGATAACAAGATGAAACGTCAGAAGTGGTTATGTTTAATGTGCATAATATTTACATGAATTTTCGTAAACTCAGCACAAATATTTGGGAAGATATAAAAGTTTTCTTAAAAAATCCCAAATTTTCCTGCCTGTTTTTTTGCTTATAACATGCACAGTTTTTTGTTATATTATACGAAACTTAGAGAAAAAGTGACAATATATTACAGAAGCATTGTGTAAAAATATGGGAAAAAAATTTCAATATAACAGGAAATATGAGCATGTTTAGTAAATAATTTTTTACTTCGCATGCGTGAAACATAGCATAATTTTTCTTTTACAACTTTAAAGCCAGATATATAGGGCAACTTATATAACAAAAAATTCAGTTCAATATCAATAGTAGTAAGAAAGATATCAGCATTACAATGAGAAGAATTTCTGCTCCTATCGAAGAGAAGCTAAACAATGAGGGGTTGTACACAAATTGATATTTTTTTAACTTGTATCTTTGAATAGTCATATTGAATTATATAGTGATTAGAATTTGCTAAATACCTGTGAACACTTATCAATTACGTGCATAACTTAAATTCCAGCTAATTAGGCACTATAAATAAAAAAATTTATTACTTTAATTTATATTATTTACATGATTATTAACAAGTTACATATTGTTACAATTTGATGGCCAAACAAT
Source organism: Araneus ventricosus (assembly GCA_013235015.1). Classification (NCBI taxonomy): domain Eukaryota; kingdom Metazoa; phylum Arthropoda; class Arachnida; order Araneae; family Araneidae; genus Araneus; species Araneus ventricosus. The sequence goes on from BGPR01036229.1 coordinate 13,684, forward strand.
ATTTTTAAATTAATTTCTTTTATGGCCTAGCAATTTTCTTATCTAATTAATTTCTTTTCTTAAAATATTTTAATAATTTTTAAAAATATATTTTTTTATTCATTACAAATATTGCAAGTACTCATGAGTATTTAGCAAATTTCTAACGACTATATAATTCAATATAACTATTCAAAGATATAAATTTAAAAATATCAATTTGTGTACGACCCCAAATCTTTGAGCTTCTTTTCGATAGGAGCTGAAATTCTTCTTGTTGTAATGCCAATATCTTTCTTAATACTATTGATATTGAACTGAATTTTTTTTATATAAGTTTCCCTATGTATCTGGCTTTAAAGTTGTAAAAGAAAAATTTTGCTGTGTTTCGCGCATGCACAGTAAAAAAATATTTCCTGTTATATTGAAATTTTTTTTCCAAAATTTTTACACAATGCTTCTGTAATATATTGCCATTTTTTTCTGCAAGTTTCATATAATATAACAAAAAACTGTGCATGTTATAAGCAAAAAACAGGTGGAAAGATTTGGGATTTTTAAAGAAAACTTTTATATCTTCCCAAATATATGTGCTGAGTTTACGAAAATTCATGTAAATATTATGCACATTAAACATAACCATTTCTGAAAGTTTCATCTTGTTATCAGTATTCTGTGAAGCGGGGTGGGCCAAAACATTTTTGTCTTCATCAGTTCGTAGACGGTCCCCTAATTGCCCTCGGGACCGAATCTCCAATGTAAAATGTGAGTTACAGTCTATTCTTCACATGGTCGAAGTTTAAAGGCAGTCAGTTAAACCTTTTCGGAGAAATTCTAAAAAATGTGAAAACCTGAAAGTGTCCGGATTCTTTTGTCCATATAGTGTATATTCAATTCAGAAGATTTAAAAGCAACTGCAAAAATTAATATTTATAATATTCATAGAACAGTGTAAATTTTAATGTTTTTGTGTGATTTACATTGCAGAATTCCCCCCTGATTTTCAAATATATTATCTTGAATATTACAATTATTTATTTAGCACACATACACTTAATTTCACTCAAGGCTTTACTTTCTGTAGACCAGGGGTGGTGAACCTTTTTGCATTGAAAGGTCAGTTGTCGCTCAGCAATTGGACAAAAGGCTGCATGAGCAGAATTTTAAAGATTATTGTTCTGTAATTATTATTATATTACAGAAAAGTATTATTTCAATTCAAATTGTAAATAACTGCTAAGGTCACATAAGAAACTCAGAAAGGCCGCAGGTTCCTCATCCCTACTAAAAACCTTTTTTAATTTACAGCAAAGGGACTCCCAAGTTAATTTCTTGATGTCAGAAAACGATTTTAAAAAACGAAAAGAAGGATTCAATTATGTTTAATGATTATTGGAAGTATAATCCAATAGTAATTAACCATTTCCATAGAAAGCTATGTCTCTTTTCTACAACAAACACTAGTTCCTAGTTATGTTATTCTTTGTGTACAGATATTAAAAATAATTTAGCTAAAAAAATTCAAACTTAATATGTTTCATTTATAAATTAGGCAGCATTTTGAATATTTAATGTTTGAATTTGTGATACCTGCTCATATGCCTAGCTCTATGCATGCCATTATTTAAATTAAATGTCTTTCTACATTTTATTCTTACCTTTTCAGTTTATGGCTTCAATTGTTATTATTTACCTTTCTTTTATTCTAAACATGAAATACCATTTGCATTTATTAAGCTGTTAAAGCAATTCTTCAACCGTATAAAGCTGAATTTGAATTAATTCATTTTTATTGAAAATAATTGCATACTTGTTTCAAGTTTGATCATGTCAATGTACTATTTATCACAATAGGAATTAAAATATACAATTAAACTAGTAATTTTTAATGCAAAATTTAAGATTAATTTTTTTGCAAAATTTAAGAGTCGTGCATTTTAAAATTGAATTATGCTATTTAATTTAATA
>BGPR01036230.1:0-15630 GCA_013235015.1 Araneus ventricosus
CGTATTCCAAATTTTCTCCAAGAACGTGATTTTATCGAAAAGCAGCTCATATTTTAACTTTTGTTCAAACTATAAACTATGATTGGTCGAATTCTGAATTTTTTAGACGGATTTCTTTATTAATACAAAAAATATTCAATAAGCTTTCTCGACAGCCCATGTTTTCTTCCCATCCGTGTTCTTGCTGTCTAAGCAGAAAATTGTTTCTTGAAATGAAAAGAAAGAGAATATTAATAGGATAAGAGGAATTCTGTGTGTTAGTTTGCGGTGAGGAAAAAGAGAGCATTCCAAATCTTCTCCTACAACGTGATTTTATCGAAAACCAGCCGTTTTTTAACTTTTGTTCAAACAATAAACTATGATTGGTTGAATTCTGAATTTTGTAGAAGGATTTCTTTATTAATAACAAAAAATATTCAATAAGCAAAGACAGAAAACTAAAAACGAAACTTATAGTTGTAATCCATTTTGAAAATCCACAATGGCGCAGATCGTGATTAAATTTTTGTTCTAAAATTTTTATTTTTAAAAGAAATTAAATCAATTGTCCTATTTATAAGTAATATTTGGAAAAGTAGATTTTAAGTAATTAAAATAAAATATTTTATAGTAGCTTTGAATGGCAAGTGTTTCATCCGAATGTATGATAACTGTATAAGAAGAGGAACACCGTATAGTATTAATCATGCTTCGGAGTTTCTGTTTCTATAAAATCAGGAACATTCGTGAGATTTGAAATGAAAGCATTCCAAGATACTATATCTTGTATCTTACATTAAAACGAAATTGATATTTTCTTGCATGTAATTTCGCTCCTTATAACAAAAAGAAATAAATTTTAATTAATTCTTGAACCGCCATAATCAGTTGTTAGAAATTTATAAGGCATCGAAAATTATCCTTATTTATTTCACAGAAAAATGAAAAAGTAATTTGATCACGCACGCATACCTAAAAATTAAGATATGTTTTCATTAATTAATAAATAAATATAATCGTGTTGAATGACATTGTAATGAAGTGATATTTTTATAGAGGTAATTTTATTTCTAATTCTCTAGAAATAGATATTTTTAAATTTGAGAACCTCAAGTACATGTTCATTAAAATGAAATGATCAGATGGTCATTTAACCTAGGAAAAACCTAACAAAAATATAGTCAAATAGGTGAAGCGACGAGTTAATAACTCTACATTTACTTCTAATTTCACTAGAAATGAACCCACATGGAAGTATTTCAAATTCCCAAGAATCTCCTCTTTTGAAAGGAGTATGAAATTTTATGATCATTGAACCCTCTCACACCGAGCGATGCGGTCTCGGGCGCTCGAATAATGTCTCGTTAAGAGCTGAGAAGGCCGGAAGGAGGCGGTTGGCTTCTTCTGAGGGGAGGTGAGGTTCTGAGATCGCTTCGGAGATAAGAGCGGTAGGGATCCATTTAATCTTGGCCCATTTCCATGCGCCTTAAGGGAAAGGTATAGCAGGGGGTGTGGTAAATGACCACTCAGGTTGGGAGAGTCCAATTCATGTCGTATCCTCCCAAAAAGGCCCGGTTTCAAAGGGCTAGAAGGAAAAAGTCGCCTCGGGATTAAAGAGTTAAATTTAATAAAACTATCGCCATCACTTTGGCGGAGGTAGACACCTTACTACTTCACCTACATTTTGAGCACAGAATATCTGAAGAGAACGATTATATGCATGTATTTTACTTATCACGATTGTCTGAATCCAAAAGAAGATTTTGATGTCAACCAAAGGTAACATAACTCAACATATGCAAGCATTTGAGTTTGCTGCAAACATTACAGCAGTGGTCTTCTGTGATCTTGAAATGAATGATTGGCGCAAGGATGGTCCTTCTTCCCAGTCGAATTTTTCCATTATTTTCGGGTCATCCATCATTTGGGTTACCAGGAGAGTGAATCTTGCTGCTGTGAATCCTGAATTATTTCTTAAAAAGAAAAAGCAAGGAACTTTTAATATCATAAGAGGATTTGGTGTACTGAGTGATGGTAAGGAGAAAGACATGCCAGGTATTGGTGAAAACCATGATTTCGTTGTATAGAAAAGCTTTTTACATCCATGGAAACTACATGCCAACTTTATTTTATATCAGTTGTAATTGCTCTGTACCTGCTGTTTATTATTTCCTAATTCCACAATATGTTTTGGAATATTTCAGGATTTTAATCAGAAAATATTTTGTGTTGCTTGAATGCATCTACTTTCTTTTAAAATTGGCATTTTTTTTGTTATACAGGGTTATTTGCAGACATTAAGGACAGATCTGGTATACAGAAACAAGTCAAATTGCAATGTACCAAGGGATAGGAAACGCAAATTGGGGGTGGGGGAGATACAGGTTGCTCTTTGTCAGTGAATTAAGTAAAATAAAAGCATACACGAGATGCAATGCGCAGAACGGATTTAATAGAATAAACATTCACAACCCAGATCCAAAAATAAAAATATTACAAGTTGCACGTTACAAGATATTGTTACAAAGCTGTAAAGTTCTTTCCCTGACATACTAATCTTGGCGACGAATTTTGCGACCTAGGAGACAAATTTGGCGGCTTGGCGATAAAAGGAATCTTTTAGAAAAATCCTGAACAGTTGATCCTCTACTGGGAGCCAGTAATTTCATGAACCTTCCAGAGATTACATCGCATGTTAATCTTGGCGACAAACTTGCTGACTTTGGCGAGAAAATAAATCTTTTGGTTAAAACCTGAACTATTGATCCTCTACTGGTACTACTACCAGTAATTTCATGAACCTTCCACAGATTGCATCACTTCCTATGTAATGACCTCACTTCCTGTTGAAAAAGTATAAAAGCAAGCTCTCAGCAAGCTCTCAAACCAAGAGTAGTCAGGTTTAAATCTAACTTTAACTAAATTTAACTTTAAAATTCTTGAAATTCTTCAGAAGAAAACCATTAAACAAATTTGTAATGCTACTTGGTATGTGACTAACACATATATTAGAAATGCATTAAAATACCCTTCCTTTAAAGAATTTGTAAAAAAAAAGTATCTAATAGCTTTTTCTAAAATATTGATTCTCATAACAACCCAGCTATTCAAGCAATTGGCATCTTCTCCCCTGACATTAAACTTAAGAGACCTAGAATTATTCTAATTGACTAATTTTACAAAATTCTCCTCCCTTTTTGTTTTAATTCTTAATTTTACTCTCTTAACATTGAACAACAATTTTTCAGGTTTAAAATGAGTACCAGTGCAATTGCACTTCTGCTCTGTTTGGAATAGGTAAAAAGAAAAAATGACCTGAAGTGTATACATTGAAACAGCGATCCCTCAGTCTTTTGTCCCCTCCTCTCTCTTCTGTGATTGGCCCGGCCTCACCTCTCTGCTGTAAAGTACTGGAAGTCTCCTGCTGATTGGGCTGCTGTCTAACTTTATATGCAGCTGCAAGATTCTTTTCTCACTCCTTCACTGATCCACGTCAATTCAGAACATTCATCGCAAAGATCAGCCAACGCAAGACCATGCCAGATCGGAGATAAGACCCCTTCGGGGGCTGGGCACCCCAATAACCCTCTCCTAGTAAGAATAGTCAGTTGGAGTAAAATCAGCAAGCAAGCTGGTAAACTAATAAGAAACCTTTGAGAGATATTGGAAGTCCTGTGTCTGAAATTTATTGGTGATCTCTGATGAAGATTTTTACAAGTGCTGCTTTAATACTTGTGCTACGTTTCTTTTCTTAGAATATTTGTAAAATAAGAAGCTTCATTTTTAATCCTGCTTATTGTTTTGCATTCACGTACACCCACAAGACGGATTTTGTTATAATATATACTCATGCAGCATACTGCGCCAAATTCATACGATACTGCATTAACAACAATCCTTTTGAAGTACTTAAAACAAATGTCCAAAGTGCTTAACGTCTGACACTATTTTGCCGTTCGGCTATAGTAAATGTGTATTCCATTAAATTTGTTTTGTACACCTTATCTGGTGTTTAATTATGTTTTACTTAGTTAACTGACAGAGAGCCCCCTGAAGCAACCCCATTTATACTTCTGACCCATATTGTATTATAAAAATGACTTGTTTGTGTATGCCTGGCCTTCATTTAAAGTTTATAAACGATGTTCTCAGACACCTTGCATATATAGGCCATACCTTCATACTCGTAAGAATCAATAAAATAGATTTGATAAAAAATGACTAACATAATAAAACTTCAACAATGATTTACCAAATTAATTTCATTTCTCCACCTGCAAAATTTCTACATATTTATCATCTCAATTTTTAAAGAATGGTTCAAAATTTGTTTAGAAATAATATGCCACAAGGTTATTATAACTTTTTGATAGACAAAAACAGCTGTTAGGTGACCACCATTAAGTCTAAAGCTTTTTAAAGATTTTGAATATTTGATTATGCTCTTATAAAATGTAACTTTTATACGCAATTTTCTCATCCGTATTTATAAATCTAGTAGAAAGCAAATGTAAAAAAGAATGATTTATATTATTCGGAAAAGCATTATTTGGCCTGAAGCATAATCAGCGATTCCTCATAGCATTATTTTTCCTCGTCATGTTTTTCCACACGACGTGTTTACGTATAACATCCAACTTAAAAAGGAAGACTGAAAAATGTCAATTAAAAAGGAGAGAAAAACATTTTAAATGCTCAGATGATATTAGAGATTAGCATGATCAGCATTTATTTCAAAATTTCTGATTACCTTCACTTGAATAACTGAATAAAACAAGTATAAGCATAAGGAAACTCAAATTAGAAGTTCGTACGCATATTAATATAGTGTTTCTAACTGACATTAAAAGTACCATTTTATTGCTTTTTAATAATTCAGCCATTTATCATGCTTTTAGTTCCCTGCGTTTTTTATTATTTCCAATTACGCTTCAAGAAATTTTATTATTTACTATGTGTAAATAAATGAAAGGAAGGTAAATAACATTCAGTCTTTAAAGTTTTGCACTGTAAAATTGTCTCTGAAAACGAATTATTTTCGCTGGAATTTTCAGTGTTCTTTCTACTTTAGACCAAATATTCTTATCAATTTATTTGCTTTGAATATAAAATAATTTGATTACGTAAGTATCCTAAATTGTGTGGCAATAATATTTTTTTGGGGAAAATCAAACTGAAAGGTAAATCTACAATTCAGTTTTAGTATTTAAAATCTATTTCTTTTCAGAAAGGTGTTTTTTAAATGTTTCGTAACCCTTTTTCATACTATAAATTTCAGAAATTAAATGCAAAGAGTTATACATTAATTGTCATAATATTTTTATTGTTTCCATTACTATTCTCATAGCAGTCCAGTTTTGCTCTATCTTATTATTATATTACATCATTAACATTCCTTTGTACAAATATAAGGTAAACTTAAGAATTAAATTATTTTGTTAAATTCAATTTCCATGCTAATTTGTTTCGCAAACAATCTAAAATTGCCTTTGTGAATGTAAGCCTCTTTTTTAATGAGGCTTTGTAGCTGAAAACTTAAATCAGCCTTTTTATACAGATATTACTAGTTTCACTCAATGGAAATCAAATTCATTCAAAGAAAGCAAAAAACTAAGAAAAATACTCTGAGGGAATCAAATTAGACAAATAAGGAATCCATTCTAGTCCACTTTGTCAGGGGCTAAGGACTATATTCGAAATGGATTCAAAATATGTGGGAAATTTTCCTGTAAGAAGCTTGCATTACGCCAAAAATAGCTTCTCTTAGCCCTACACTCTATACTATTTCGAAAAATGCTAGGCAACTGTACGAAACAGAAAATCTTTAAACGCTTATTGCTTATACCCGAAATATTTTTTAAAAAATTATTTAGTTGATACGCTATAAAAGATTAACAGATTAAATATAAACAGCTACATAAGAAATTTTGTTATTGAATAATTTTAAAGTATGAAAGAGAATTATCAAAAATGCTCACAGTTTTAATATTAATTTCTTGAGCTTCATTATTAAAACCCGTTTTTATTAAAGAAGTTTACCATTGAGCTTTAAGTAGATAAGCTTTATTTTACTAAATTCAATTAACATTGTTGCCTGCTGTTGCAAAAGGTTTAAAATTTTCCTTCAGATTGGAGGAGACGACCTTATAAACTAAAGCAAATGTCAGTATTAATGCGCAGATAAGCAAATGTTTGATTTCTCATTTACAAGCCAGTTAGGAATTCAGAAAACGTATGAACAATTAAATATATTCATTGTTTACGTCTGAAACATTTCATCATATTTAATTTATTGAGAACAAAAACAACCTGGAGTATGTTTGTAAAATAAGGCAAACATTTTAACTTCGAAATCCAAAATATTGACATGTACAAAACTTAATACATTATTTTGATTTGATGTCAACATGATAAAATTTGCTAATCACACGCATGCAGGCTGATAAATAAAGTTCACAACTTTAACGAACGCAATATAATGAATAAATTTTCAATGAATAATTTAATTAATGACTAATTAATTGAATTACGCTTTTATAAAAAATTATCAAAAAGTTTTACAATTAATTAAAAATACATTCTTAATATGAAAAATTTAACAAAATATTTAAAGTGTAATTTAAATCAAAAATACATTCTTAATTATTAACGCGGATTTATCCGAAGTACTGCTGAATCTTCGAATGTTATTAAAGTCATTTTAGTACTAAAATATTTTCGCAAGTTATCGAGGAAAAGCACCAAAATTAGGTTTAATTCTTAATTAATTAAGATTATTATAAAAATTCAAAAAAGAAGTCATAGGTACACATTCCCACTTTATGCCACATTCCTTTGTTGTAGATCTAGCGGCCTGGCCTGTAGAACGGCAAAACGCACACACATAGAGCCCCACAAACATTCCACTTTATTATTAGCAGAGATTAGCCTGTATTACAATTTAAAACAATTTTGCAGATAAATAATCTGTTTGAGATATCGACATAATGCTAAACTAATGTGAGGTTTTTAAATTATTTTCACAATCCTCGAATTTTTGTTCCTCATCCGATACAAACATTTTAGAAATTTACCATCTATCAAACCAATTATGCACACCATTCATCATCTCAAACATACCAGGCAGGATTAAATTGCTAACATCACACAATTTGAACTTCATCAGTCACTGCTTCGAAGTCGAGATCGTTGCGGATTATTACGAACGAATAATTCATCAGATTCAGTTGGACTGAGTTAGCGCATTGTAATTGAGTAGACCTGCGGCGTGCATTAATTTGCGGATGATTGTACGCAGGTATCAAACTCTGCTCAAACTGACGAAGATGTTCGGACCATTGTTGATTTGTGTTGTTTAATTTATGCATGAAATGAATGCTATGACATTTGATTATTATCAGTTAATCTTTCGGTAAATAGACGAATATTTCACAATGTAAAGTGTTTAGTTCAACACAATTACGGTTCATTTGTTTCAGAACTGTTTGATAAATACGTCTGCTAAGTTACAGATTATTGAGTAATTTGGGGATGATATGACATTTAATGAACAAATTAACTGCTGAGATGAGTGTTGTATCATTATATACTTAATAGGATAATTGGTAATGTTTCATGCATGTACTTGTGTTGAAAATTTGATAAAGTGACTAAATTAAAAGACGAGATTGATCAGCAAAATTTAGAAAACAAAATTGAAAATGGTAAGAATATTTCTGAGTAGTATAGATATTTAGCATATAAAATACAATTTAAACATTTATGTGAAAGTTAAATGATTCTGTAAATCAATATATTAATATGTGAAGAAAAAACTTTGTACCCCTTTTTAAGCACATTGCGCGCACGAAGGAGTGTGAGATTTGGCATAGTTAAAGTTCGTATGGAGAAGGAGTGCAGAAGGATAAAATTTTTGTATAATATGTGTTACAAATATATTAAATTAAATAAATTAAATTATACCTTCATTGTTTACGATACTGAATGTCAAACACATAAAAGTCTGTGGTCAACAGTCGGACAACATCTATATTTTTAACCACCCGGGTTTTTTTTGTTTCAATAAAAAGTATATAAAAAATACGAAGCACGTATTCTTTATTTCATTTTTCATTTTTATAATACTTTTTTATTTAAATTTTATATAATTTGAAAAAGATAGGCAAATTAACCGTGTAGCCTTGGCGAAATCTGGCCTGTATAGCAATAAAAAAACCCCAAGGAAATGTCAAAAAACGCATTATTTTTTTTAAATATGACTTAGCCAAGCTATACCTCATTTTTCCTATCGTTCGTATTTTTGAAATAATTCGAAAATTAATGCTTAATGACGTATTTGTACACGCTGGCAGCTGAAATAATAGGACAAAATTCAAAAAAATTATATGCAGTGATTATAGAGGTATACTCTTTGACAAAAGAACCTCAGTAACGTTCTCTGGGCGACCTCTTGTTTATAGAAAAAGTCTAAAAATGAATTATGAAAATATAAGGAAGTCACGAAATTTCTGAGCTGAATATCTGTCTGTGTATTAGCTAAAAAATGTAAGTAAATTATTTTCTTTTTTCCTAAATATTATTATTATGTATATATAAACATCATTAAATTTTCTGAGAGTTTGTTTATAATATTAAGGATTTGACAAACATACCTATATAATCGCATAATCAAGTAAATATTTATATGCACATTTCTATCTCTTTTTTTCGTGATTTCTTCCTTATACTGACAATGATTTGCGAGCTTCTAAAAAGAAAAGCAGCACGAACTCAAAATATCTAAACAATGCATTCCTAGATGAATTAATTTTACATTACATTTGGCACAGAATAGACATATATGATCTGTGCCTGCTTGAACTCCAACAATCCAAGTTTAAAATTTTCTACAAATGCGTTTATTCATATAATATTTATTGGTTGAATTGAAATGTTTATATTTAATATTCAGTAATTCTATACTCGTAATTTAGTACGTCAAATTAAATGTACGAAAATGAAAAGTGAACCACTAGAAAATATTAACTAAATTAAATTTATGATATTTAGAGAAAACTATGCTGTATTTGACAACAAATTCATTCAGATTTCGAAAAATTCAAAATGTTCGTAAAAGCATGCTTTGAAAAGCAAACCTTCATATAAAGTGTGCTCAAATGAAAAGGAGACTACAGTTATATTCAATGAAATTTTAATAACAGTATTCTAATTACAGTTCATGTGGAACAGTATAACAATAAATAATTGACATAATAAGGAAGAGGTTGGCTTCAGTGTAGAAACTGAGTGAGACAAACCTCCATTCTCGCCGTCTTCTGATTCTGTGACCGATGCTTGGACACCCAATGTGCACAAACTTTGTCAGAACCAAGCTTTTTTTCATTATGTGATGCATTCCTTTGGTTATAGACAGTTCAACAGAAATTTCACGTGTGGTGATTCTAAGATTATGCCGGATGAGCTCATCCACAGCCGAAATCGTGGCACTATTGCTCACAATGTGCGCCTGCCCAGGGCGTGGCGAGTCCTTGATATTTACGCGTCCCGCCTCATAAAACTGACACCACCAGAATATGGTGCACCGTGCGAGACACTTTTCTCCGAACACCTCTTTCATCCTGCGATAAATTTGTGAAGCATGCTCCCATTCTGCGCGAAGAAATTGGATAACTGCTCTTTGTGCTGATCTGGAGGAATCCATAATGCAACGAACTGCGGAAACAACTCTCCAGAAATGAGGATATCGATGCGAAGCCGTTAACTACGCAAGTGCAACTGGGAATACGACCACGCCATCTATCGGCTAGACCATTAACTCACTGGGATTTGATACAACGCCGATACAGCTAAGGTCTCCTTTTCATTTGGGCATACCAGATACTTCAGTTTCAAGCAAAAGATAAAAGTTAAAGCATAAAAATTTAGCTTAATTTTTAGAGTTCTAATTAAAATTTCAAAAAATTGCTCCCAGGTTAAACATTCCCACTTCCAAACTTTTGATAGCTCTAATTTGAACAGTCTTTAAGTTCGTGTAGTGTGTCGACACACACACACGCATTCGCTTTTAGTATTAGTCTAGACAATAGCCTCTTAATTACATGATTCCGAAGTGAAATTTTTAAAAATTATCTTCTTTCTTTCTTTAAAAATGGGACAAGAAATAGGTATTAATTTCAGAAGCTTGCGGAACTTTCTTACAATTTGTTCTGCTGTAAGAAAGAATAAATTGTGTACTTTCCAAAACAAGACTTAGATGTGAAAAATGATAAATTTTCGTAATAAATATACCCTGTTTCAGAACTTAATATTGATCAACCAGTTTATTATTTCAACCATAAAGATGAGCACATCTTGCAAAATATGAACGGAAAGGAAAACTGCAAAACTGCATATCAACAGCATGGTCAGTTTTTATGTCAACATGATGTTTAGGGCAAATTAATCAAAATTAACTCTATGTTATTCTTCTTCAATAAAACAATGACATTTTGAAAGTTCCATTAACTTTAAACAGCAATGAAATAAGTAAATTATGAGTTTGCATTCATAGTGAAATAAAAATTTAAGTGTGTTTCTGCCTGGGATTTTAGGAAATTCAATAAACTCTAATGATAAAAAGATCGTTTTCGAATAACTTACTGTATAATAATCTTCAGTTTGAATATAATAATAAAGTTTCGAATCTATGTATATAAGTTCTTATTTGGTAATATAAAATGTTTACATTAGAACCTTTAATGCTTAGGTAAGTCATTTTTGAAAGATTTACAAAATAAGGAAAATAAGAAAACACATCGCAACATAAAACGATAATATTCGTTTATGCAAAATAATGCATTCGTATTCCATATTCATTTCTATTCTCATTTTGTTTATAATAAAAAACAATAAAAAATGACATTCAAGATGCATTATATGCTTTCGCATTCAAGGTTCCAAATATTATCGATATCTTTCTGAATGCAATTTCAGATTTATTGTAGCTAGCTTATGCGTATTTTAGCGCAAGCGGGATTTTGAATAATGCAAAAGAAATCTACAAATATATATTTTCTTCCCGTTAACAAAATCCAAATGTTTAAACATAAAGAAACAAAAAAAATCATTTCCATAATTTTAAGCTAATGCTTCTACATTTAAGCATCGCATTTAATTTTCTTCTCTTTCTCTTCCCTTATTTTAGTCTCGCAGTTAGAATAATGGATAGCATTTATCCAAAAAACGTTTAGTGTGTTGAGCAGATTTCTTGGCTATTTCCGTCATTGGATTTGAAAATATTACACAAAAAAGCTCAGATTATCCCAAAACGAGTTCGTCTGCTAGGTAAAAGTTATGCACGTAGTTATAATAATAATATGATTGAATGCTTTCTAACATGCTCTGACAATACTCCTGTTCCTGCGGAAGTCTAAATATTTTAACCAATCTTATTTCGCTCAATTTGACATTACACTATATGCTCAAAAGTATCCGGACACTTTCAGATTCTCACATTTTTTAGAATTTCTCCAGAAAGGTTTAACTGACTGCCTTCAAATTTCGGTCATGTGAAGAATAGACTGTAACTCACATTTTACATTCAAGATTCGGTACTGAGGGCAATTAGGGGACCGTCTACAAACTGATGAAGACAAAAAGTTTTTTGGCCCACCCCGTTTCACAGAATACTGAAAACAAGATGAAAGTTTCAGAAATGGTAATGTTTAATGTGCATAATACTTACAGGAATTTTCGTAAATCATCACAAATATTTGGGAAGATATAAAGGTTTTCTTAAAAAATCCCAAATTTTCTCGCCTGTTTTTTGCTTATAACATACAGAGTTTTTTGTTATATTATACGAAACTTACAGAAAGAATGACAATATGTTAGAGAAGCAATTTTTAAAATTTTGGAAAAGAATTTCGGAATATTACAGGAAATATGAGCATGCTTAGTAAATAATGTTTTACTGCGTATGAGTAAAACATATATAGCGTAATTTTTCTTTCACAACTTTAAAGCCAGATATATAGGACAACTTATATAAAAAAAGTAGTTCAATATCTTTAATATTCAGAAAGATATCTGCATTACAACAAGAAGCATTTTAGCTCCTATCGAAGAGAAGCTAAAAAATGAGGGGTTGAATACAAATGATATTTTTTAAACTTACATCTTCGAAAAGTTATATTGAATTGTATAATGGTTAGAATTTGCTGAATACCCAAGAACACTTCTAATATTCGTAATGAATAAAAATATATATATATACATGTAGAATTATTTATAGAATTGTATATATTTGTAGAATTATATATTTTAAGAAAAGAAATTTATTAGATAAAAAAATCGTTTGGCCATAAAAGAAATATATATAAAAACATCGTTAAATATCGTCTTAATAATCATGTAAATACTATAATTAAAGTAATACAATTTTTGTTATTTATAGTGCCTAATTAGCTGGAATTTAAGTTATGCACGTAATTGATAAGTGTTCATGGGTATTCAGCAAATTCTAACCACTATACAATTCAATATACCTATTCGAAGATATAAGTTTAAAAAATATCAATTTGTGTTCAACCCCTCATCTTTTAGCTTCTCTTCGATAGGAGCTAAAATTCTTCTCGTTGTAATGCAGAAATCTTTCTGAATACTAAAGATATTGAACTGAATTTTTTATATAAGTTGTCCTATATATCTGGCTTTAAAGTTGTGAAAGAAAAATTACGCTATATATGTTTTACTCATACGCAGTAAAACATTATTTACTAAGCATGCTCATATTTCCTGTAATATTCCGAAATTCTTTTCCAAAATTTTAAAAATTGCTTCTCTAAAATATTGTCATTCTTTCTGTAAGTTTCGTATAATATAACAAAAAACTCTGCATGTTATAAGCAAAATACAGGCGGGAAAATTTGGGATTTTTTAAGAAAACCTTTATATCTTCCCATATATTTGTGATGAGTTTACGAAAAATCCTATAAGTATTATGCGCATTAAACATTATCATTTCTGAAACTTTCATCTTGTTTTCAGTATTCTGTGAAGCGGGGTGGGCCAAAACCGATTTTGTCTTCATCAGTTTTTATACGGTCCCCAAATTGCCCTCAGGACCGAATCTCCAATGTGAAATGTGAGTTATTGTCTATTTTTTACATGGTAGAACTTTGAAGGCAGTCAGTTAAACCTTTCCGGAGAAATTCTAAAAAATGCGAAAATCTGAAAGTTACTTTTGGGCATATAGTGTATGACAACTTATAATTTCAGAAAGATACATTTTTTCTAGAGTTCCAAAATACCAGCTAAATTTACCAAAGGTATCTTTTTCTTATTTTTAGAAAAACGCTCTAAGCAGTTTCAACCAGGCATAAAATATACTCTGCAGAAGTGATCTTTCTTTTATATGTTTTCAATTTCTTTTATTTCTTTTCTTCCTTTATATTTTTCTTTATATATCTTTATTTTCTTTATATATCTTTCAAACGTTTGCTTATATCTCTAAAGAGAAACTAATAACTAATTATTCCTTTCATATTCGACGGAAACTCTTTAAATATACTTCACCATATAAAAATGTTTATACTTTAAGCTATTTCTTTATTCTATTAACTCTTTCTGAACTAAAAGACAGTTTCTTGATTAATGTATAAGCAATAGACATTTTTATCTTCAACAAAGCACTGTAAATGTTAATTATCCTAAAACTGCATGATTTAAAATTTCCTATATTTAAATTCATAACTTTCTTAACAAAGCTTCCCCTGCCATATTTAATAACACCCAACATGCAAGCCAGCATATCCTATATAGAACAGTGCTCTAGAAAGTAACAAAAGATCTTCAGAACAAAAGACGGAGAACTCTCTTCTCAATACTAAAGGTTGACATTTTCACTGCCTGACACCGTTTAGCACCGTGATCGGTGGCTCTCTAACCCTCCCTTTCCATTTTAGAAAACGAAACAAGACTTTTTTATCCTTCTTCTAATCCTTTGTCTCTTTACACAAAGTGTAACGGGCTGGCTACATTTTCTAAAGATTCCTTTGTTAGCGATGAAAACAGTTGTTCTAAAATCTTTGGGTAGTTGCCCTAGATATGGGTGAGAATAAAGTATGTTACTTTTTAAGTCTCGAAGGATGTCGTCAAGTTAAAATACTTTGACTGTAATTATAGCTATTTGAAGTTGAAAGTTGAAAGGGAGGGGTTGAGGTATTTTTGGAAAGTCTATGTAATTCCACAGATTTATGAGCAGACTCACATTTTATCTTTAAAGCAAGGAGTTTTGAAATTATTCAAAGTTGTTGTTGTCAAGAGTGAAATAAGTGATACACATAACTTACATGGCTAAAATTTATCTATTCACTTCGATATAAGTGTGCTTAGGGAAAAAGTTATCATTTCGGCTTATCATTTTCTAATGCAACTAGAAACTGTTAATTAATCATGAAACCACTGAAATAAGTAAGTTACATTAAAATTCGGTTTTGCAAATATTATTTCATCACCTTAACATGGCCATTAGCAAAATTGATTTTGTTATAATCATATTGTTATTTTTTTTCGTGCCAAGCAAATTTGGCTCCATAGAGTATGCAAGGCATACTTCCTTTAAGCATTTCCTTGGGAGGTACAGGTGTTGTAGCAGTAATTATTTTCCCTCTGTATAGTAACTGGTACAACTGTCACGCCGCTAAGAGACCAGACTTGCCCTCTCTTAACTTTTCTAAATTTAGGACTCTAGGACAACAACGTTTTACTGACCTGAAAATCCAAGATCATCCAAGAAAAATTAACAATCAAAAGATAAACTACTTCTGAAGATGTTGTAAATGAGTTTTGTGCGAGAACTCCAAAGTATGATTCTCTTAAATTCTTTTCAAGTATTCTTGAAGTTCTAACTCAAATTTGAACTTCGTTTGCCCAGACATTGAAACCTTCATTTTTTTTTCTCTTTCAGGAAGATTACAAAAGAGATTTTTTTTAGATGTTTTAAACTGAAAGAGTTTCTTTGAGTAATTGCCAACTTTTTCAAAGACGTGATAAAAATACAACAAACAGAGTTTTTCATTTCTTCTGCCTAAGAATTCGTTTTGAGAAAGATAAATATGTTCTTTGCTCTACACTTATTGGAAGCTATGATTGCAGAAGTGATACTTAGTAACGAACATGTTGTTTTTCCATCATTTTTCTTCCATGTTTTTCCTAAATATAGCACAAAAATATTTTCTAATGTAAAATAATGTGTCCGATGCAAGTAAATTGTGTCAGTTAAGATATCTACAATTAATCTTCAAACTAACAAGTAAGAAATTATAATTCAAATAAAGACAATATTTAAAACCTTCATATCAACTTTAAAAATTAATATAATCCCATATACATACGAGATGATAAAAAAACGAAGTTTGTTTATAGTATGTTTATTAATCATGCAATATTACTACAATCAAATATTAAAGGCATATCAGTATTTTGTAATGTACACCAAGCATGGGAAATTCGCACTTTCCTCTTTATTTCTCCTCGCTATAGATGCTGCGTTATTTTACTACCAGCGCATATACAGTTTCATTTGAATCGAATTATCCTTTTTCAGAGTACATTAGATGCACATCAAGCATGGGAAATTCGCGCTTTCCTCTTAATTTCTCCTCGCTATAG
>BGPR01036231.1:0-13151 GCA_013235015.1 Araneus ventricosus
GATATTCTGTTTTCATTTCATAGATGTGTTTGGCAACGCGCCAGTACGCTCTGAGTCATTGTTTTTTTCAATTAACAGCAGAGCGAATTCTCAGTGTTGGTAAACAGCAGACAAACGACGCGTCACAACAAAAACACGACGCCAGATGTTGATGCAACTGTCAGCGGCACAGCTCATAAAGTTAACATTGATAGCGAGTCACTATTCTCGAGTTCCTCATTTCGAATTACATCACAGCAGAAGAAGAAAAAACAGTTGTTACATCACAATGAATTCAATGTTCGACTGAAAAAATTTAACAATTTCGTTTGCTTTTTTCCTGAATGTTACTGTACTTCTGAAAAATAACAAATAAAAATATAAATAAAGAGGGATTAATTTCTGATAACACGGAGAAATTTAACAAGGCAGATTTTGACCAATTAAAAAAAACGCATATGCTTAAAGAAACCGCATCATCATTGAATTCATGAGAAATTTTTATTTAAAAATGTTAACGCATTTTGGAAGAATCTAAACATAAATGAGTGTTTTACAACAGCAGCATTATCATTTAGATAATTTTCAGACCATAACACTAATTATTATTACCAATTATTACGTCCCACAAATGTTTACACACGTTGAATAACTATTATATCTTCGTTTAATAACACACATTAAAGTTTCATAGAAGTAAAATCTCGTCAGTTATTAGTAGTTTCATGATTCTAATTAATTAACAGAAACAACTTTTTGATTTTTTAACAATTACAGTTTTTTTGTGATTCAAAAATAATTTTTGTAAATAATGGGTCAATAAATAGTCATAATTATAGCCACTCAGAAAATGATAATTCTCGCTTGAATATTGAACGTTAGGGTTACTCATCAGGTGTTAATAGTAGTTTTTTAGAGTGTGTATTAATTGTACTTCCTTTAAGAATACCATGACTACTGTTCACATGAACTGACAGTAGGAAATTGTTACGCCATGCACTCAAGAGATGCCTGAGAATGAAGAATGGTGCTTCCAGCAGGATGGAGCACCTCCGCATCTAGAGGCCTATAGATCTAGATCTAGAGAGTCTAGCAGCCTATCTTGATGAAATTTTAGGACGAAGAGGTAAAGTTGTACTCCCGTACACTTTATAGATCTTCCACTGCCGGATTTATTTTTGTGACGACATATGAAAGATAACGTTTGTAGCTCAAGACAAACTGCAAGCAACTAGCTTAGTTTGGTTATTTTAACGTACCGTTTTGAAGCAACACGAGGGTTGTTTTGGGACGGACTTCGTTATTTTGGACCGTGACCAGATGACGACGACGATACCTGAGCTGACGACACTTCTTCAAACTTCCGCTCCACGCCAAAGCAACCAGTTGAGAGCATCCATCGAAAATTAATGCGCCAAAATGCCAAATAACATGCAGAGCGCCGTTTGTAGTTCAATCGACCGTTTTTTATCACTAATACATAAGTGATAACGGTTAATAATCTGAACAATTCTGATTACTGACAAAATTCTACATTTATATAAATAAATGTCAGTTGTGAAACTTTGCTGCATGTTATTTATTCTTTATGTACCAGCTGATCCCGCGCAGAGGACCTGCGTTCAATTATACGCTTTTCCTAACTCTTTTAGAGCCAAACTGGCGTTTCCGGTCTCCAAGAAGATTCGTCAAGACGAAAAAAAGGAGCCAAGTGATGTGCGCATAACAGAAAAGTAGCCAATGTACAATGTTCACAATAGTAAGTTTCATGATGAATTTGTGAACTGAAATAATTTTATCTTCACTGACTTTTTTTAATGTTGATCTAAATGTTCTCTGGCTCGCCTAAGACCGTATGCTTTATTCCTTACTGATCTCTTTTAAATAATTTCATCCAAAATTTCATATATTGTAAGAAATATTATAAATTCTTAATCTTAACCTCATTTTTTTTCGAGAAAAAATTATTTTACACCAGAACGAATATAGTAACAGGCTATGACTATGAAGTTATCCCTAACAAGTCGGAGGCTACCGGTTTTGTTTGGTAAAGAAACCGATCGTTGCCATCGGCAAAAGAGAAATTAATCTCTTTTCATTGCCACGTACCTTAGCGTTTTATATTTAGCGATAGTTATTCAAAATTTTTATAAGTTTTTCTGGGAAAACCTTCATAATATAAAAAGACTTAAAAACACTTTATCATCGTTAGTAATATTTAACGTGAAAGTATAGTTTTCTCATTATGAATATAATGAAAACAATCTATATGGTTTGTTTTTTAAATGTAATAAATTTCATTTTCCAATTGTTTGACACCATTTCCACAAATTTTACGATACGAAAATCCTGGAATAACAATATTTAATAACACATACTTTAAAGCAGAGAGGGTACAGTTAATAAAATTCATTTTAAAAAAGAGTACACATAGGAACAAATATTAAAAATCACAAGAAAATCACATCGCTATAAAAGCTGAATATAACACGGACGTAAACTTTATAGCTTCAAAAATATTTTGCAGTAAAACTTCCATTATAATAAAATACTTGAAGTAAAAATCTAAACTTCGTAAAACACATTCCTTTTAAGGATCTGCACCAATAAAATTTTTTAACTTTCAAATTCATAGTTATGCATGTGATTTAACTCTTTCATGGGAATTAGGGAAATTTATGTCGATATCTGGAAATTTTGCTCAAAGTAAAAATTTTGAAGCTACAACTTTCATACCTCTGAAAAATATCATTTCTCGTAGATCAGGAAACATCTAGGAAATAGGAATGTCTTACCTGTAAGAAAAAGGAAGGGCAAATTAGTTAACAAGAAATTGAAGAAAAGAAATAATCACATAAGGCACATTTATAATATTTTAATTACTCAGAATGCAGGCTAGCATTCAAAAGGGAAAATTGCGTTAGATCGGGTTTTCGTTTAGTCGAGTTTAGTTACTATCTGTATGCCACGAGAACTCTGCCCGCCAAGTTATCTCGTTGACGGCGGTCGCTATAGCAACTGGTTATGTTAGGGAAGATCCATTTCGAATAGGAGGAATCCGACGGAAGTCGGGGTTATATTTTATTCTTGGCGCCAGTTTGCGGCGTTGAAAAGAGTGCATCATTCATGAACTTCTACCTACTCAAAATGGATTCCTCCTACGATAACCTGTTTCTATAGCGACCACCGTCAACGAGACATGGAGTGAGAGTTCTCCTGGCGGACAGACAGTAGTTTATAGAAGGAGTGGAATACGAAAAATTTAGAACTTTGTATCATAATGCCTTTTGACTCGTTACAGGAACGCACATATTATAAAAGCAAGAAGTCTAGGTGACATATTTAACCCCTTAGCATTGTAGATTCTTGTACTATCTAATTAGATGTCTCACCCTCTGTTTTGGGGATACGCTCAAGTGTTCTACGGCCATGTAGTATTTGATTCAACTGCATGTCCGTAGAACACTTGAGATGATAATGGATTACTTGATGCAAAAATGACCTATAATCCCTATCAAAATCAAGAGATTATACAGGGTATCCACAAATTATTGTCGGGGTTTCCTTACCTAATAACTTTTGATTAAAGAACATGGCCAAAATATTATTATATATTCATAAAGTATAACTCAAACAGTGTTTTCAATAACGCAAGCAAAGTTAAGTGTTTTTAATAATACAAACAAATGTAAGTATTTTTAATAATATGAGAAAAGGCAATAAAGACATATTTATTGAGTATTTTTGGATATTTCCTTCTTTTTCTCAAATCTGGAATACTTCGGGTCACATGGGATTCCAGTAAAATTCTATTTGGGGAATTTTTCTTCACTTTTGTCTGAATCCCATACAGAAAAGTATTCCTGCTGTTTTATTTTAGAATCCCCGCAGGTGAGTGACGCCTTGATAAAGTTCATCTGGTGGATTCTTTAAACTTCTTCAACCTGTTCAATTTGAGTTTCTAATATAATTTCATTGTGTTAGGTGATTTTTTTTTGTATTTTCATTGTTATCTTGGTTGCTTGCAGCATTTTAGCGCTCCCCAGATGCTTTGTTTGTATCTTATTGTAATTTTGCTCTTATTGATTTGTGTTTTTTACGTTAAATGTCATAATTTTCATTTATTTATAAACAAAGGTAAGTAATTTCCACATGGCAGGCTTTCGTGACATATAACCGACCTCGGCTGGAAACTGAGTTCAGTCTCGATGTGTTAGTGCCACGAAAGGATGTCCTAACTTCTGCATTAAGGCTTTTTATACCTTCCGACTCTCAGAAGTTTTGCTTTCTTATTTCGTCCAAGATTCTTAAATACTTAACTGCTCTTTATAAATATTTATGCCTCTTACTAACCTAAGCCTAGACACACAGAGGCTGAACACGCTAAGTGTCTATAGGTTACATGGCGCGAAAGTTTACCACGTCGAAATTACTTAACTTTGTTGGTGTTATTAATAAAAACCTTTTGACTTTTATGAATATATATGTGGGCCACCAGCTGATTGCCAGATGTCGCTATCATCGGCATAAACATCGGAGAGCGTAAAACTGTGTTCAAGACACAGATAGATGACGGGCGGAGCTCAACAATGACGCGTCACAAAGGCTAAAACGACGAAACATAATTTAACATCCGATAGAACTAACTATTAACTGTACGTATCTTTAATTGTAAATACTTAATAAATCCTGTAATAATATAACGTTTTTTGCAGAATATAGCAGTTAGTTAAAAGTATCCAGTAATTTTAACTTTCTCGTATGCGAAGTATACAAAGAGACAGTGTTGTAATCGTCAAAAAATTCGAACTGAGATTTTGACGAATCTCCACGTTTTAGACCTTCCTGAGTCCGAAAAAAACAATTTTGGAATTATGTCTGTCTGTCTGTGAACACGATAACTCAAAATTATTAGAGCTACGGGGATGAAATTTGGTATGTGATCTTAACACATAATTTGTAGGTTTCTACCAAATTTGGGACAAACTCCGTCTACGGGAAGTCTGTCTGTCTGTTCGCGTTCATGTGAACACTATAACTCTCAAAAAACTGAATAAGTAGATATATAAAATTTGGTACACAGTTTTATCATCAGGAATGTAGGTCCGTATAAAAGTTTGGGCCAAATCTGTGAAAGGGTTGACTGTCTGTCGGTCTGCATAATCGCATGCTTGTAAACGTTATAACTCTTTAAGACAATGACTTAGATAAATATAATTTGCTATGTGGCCTTCTAATCTGAATTGTAGATTTGTGTCCAATTTTTGTTTCAATCGGTTAATAAAAAGGCGTTCAAATTTCATATTAGATTTTCTTACTATGACTCAAGGTCATTTTTAGTTTTGCGATTAGCGATACTCGTGGCCAGTGGATAGCCATAGCATTCTGGGTTACAGTAGCTTCGAATTTTTTATCCACACGGAGGGAGGGGAAATAACCCTTTTTGGGCAAGCATACGAGAAACTTTACGGGAGACCACTCCCGCTGGTGTTCTACGGAACCAACACTAAGCCTGAGGATCGTCTACATATCAAAATATTTATCGCCATGTTGTTTAATCAAAAGTTATGAGGTAAGGTAACGTTGACAATAATTTATGGGCACCGTATAATCTCTTGTCTATTTACATGGATTACAGGCCAAAGCGAAAGTAATTGATTCCGATTCAGCAAGTCGAATTCCGAGTTTCCAAAAAAGTGAAAAATCCGCCGTGTCTGCAAGTCAACCAGCTTCCTGGACAAGGCATTATCCCTCAAAATGAGCCCGAATTGTCCTATCATATTATTTTTTACGCACCAGCAGCCAAGGGTTAAATTTTATACGATATTGCATGGCACGGACCGCAGTTGCAAAAGAAAACGCATTAACGATCTACACGGATATAATTGCATCCCTTCCAATATAATTGCGAGCCCTGCGCAACCCGATCGTTTTTTGGAGGCAATTTCACCCCAGAAAATCGCAATCCCAGATTAGGATCTGTGGAGACGGAAGGCGATTTCGCATGGCTGACTGGAAGAAAGTAACGAAACACCTTTCAGAAAAGGGAAGATAACTTGGAAATTAGATTTTTCGGATTTAAACTGATCTTTTCTTGAGCAATTTTTGCTTTTATTTCCTTTTAATTTTGTGGAGGGAAATTAATTTAAGAAGTAATGTCAGCGTTTTGCAATGATGAATCATTGGGAAATGAAGATTTCGTGAGATGTATAGAAACGGATGCTGCCTTTTCTTCCTGGTGGAAATTCACGGTTTAGAAGTTTTGCTTGTTATGCCAAATATGATTGAATTCAAGGCTTTGACGCACTTAAAGGTAAAAAGCAACCTATTTCGAAATCAAAGTAACGTGTTTCACGTAACAACAATGCAATTACATGTTTAAGGACATTAATACTACTTAAGTGCTTTCCCAGAGTACGCTTGTGAGAACAAGCGAGCATATGGCTTTGATGTTTTTATGTATGCCAAATTAAACCAAATTATTATTACCCATTATTAAGCCAAATTAAACTTATAAATGTTTTTATTTATATGTTTGATTTGGCATTTTAATGTACCATAGGCATTAATAATAATTAATGTTTAATAGGCGCTGCAGCAATGGCAAAAAGTAACAAAAGTGTTTTCCTCTCGACTTGACTTGAAAACTTGTTTTCTCGTTTTTAACCTTATTTGATTATTTTTACTGATTGATTTGATTATTATTACAGATTTCCATGAATAACGAAAATGAAAAACCAAATAATGAAAACGAAGAAAGAAGACAGAAAATGAATAAATAAGTAGGAAATAAACGAGTTACAGCTGCTAACAAAACAGTCCTCGAAAGCATCAAAATTCGCTCACTGCGCAATAATTAAGCGACGCATCGAAAGGCAAAATTTAAGTTTCTTCCCATTGAGTTTGGCGGTGGCCAGATTTGGCGCACGACAAACTGCGTCTTGTTTCTTTTTTGACGTGAAAAGGTCTTTTCGCTCGTTACAGTGATAATCGGTCGAACTTTCTTGTGTGGCAAAATACCGTCAGATTTGAATTGCTAATAACTACGAGACTAGTAATGCGAAAAGAATGGTTGACCCCATAACGGATAGACCATATCTGTAAGAGTTTCTCGCATAGTATTTGTTTTGCCTGTGACGTCATCGTACCAGTGTAAGCGCATGCGCGTGATTGTTATGAATTAGCTTTATGTAAAGCTATAAATGAGTATAGCGTGGAAACGCATTTAGCTAGGAGGTTCATTCTGGTGTCATTTTAAAGAGCTGGAGGAGTATTACTAGGACCCAAAGTGGGACAATAAAAATATTTATCAGAATATAAGTAAAAATCGGTATTAAATTGAAAATTTCAAACTCAGCATGTTTTTTGATTATAACATGCAGAGTTTTCTTGCGAATTGTACGAAATTTACAGAATACTTGACAATACGTAAAAGAAGGACTATATTAAAATTTGAATTCAAAAAATTTGAATATTACGGGAAATATGAGCATTTGTAGTAAATAATTATTTTTCTTCGCATACGCGAAATGTAGTTCTATATACTGTCAACAGATGGCGCCATCAAGAGCTACTCTAAATAAAACATAAGATAGGCGCAGTTCGGGTCCGCGCCGTAGATTTTTCGTGAGAACGTCGTGATAAAATCATAAAACAAGAGTTTCGTATTAATATGTAATTTAATTATCAATCCCTTTAATACAATATTTACATAGAGTAGTATAATGGTTACAGAATAGATAAATCACAAGTTTATCGCATGTAGCAAGGATCTGTGGTAGCTTGTTATTTATCCTTTCTGTAACCATTATACTACTCTGTGTAAATACTGTATTAAAGAGATTGATAATTAAATTACATATTAATACGAAACACTTGTTTTATTATTTTTCCGACGTTTTCGCGAAAAAGCTACGGTGCGGACCCGAACTGCGCCTTTCTAATGTTTAATTTTTCTCTTCCCACCCGAGGCTAGCCTTCATTCACTTAATTTGTTTTTCTTCGTTTTTTCTAGTTCGCTATTATTTGGATATGGTTTAGCCTTCACTCTGACACGACGGAAACTCATTTGCTTAAATACCGATTCGTTTTCTTTTATTAGAAGTCAAAGATACGCCAATAATTTATAAAATGAAATTCAAATAATCACATTTAAAAAAATGGGCTATTTCGAATTAAAGCTCTTTTGTTAAAAATTGTATTCTATTGAGAAATATTTTTTGCAGCAAATGATAAACTTGAAATATACGAAAAAAGTGAAACACCCCATGCAAGTGGATATTCCCAAACTATCGAATGCTGGTTTAAATGGTAGCGTTTACTTAGGTAAAACTAGGAGAGACTCTTCTGTAAATCTTATCATTGGAACACACACTTGACAATATCTTATCTCAAATAATTGTTCAAGTTGTTTTCAGATAAGAAAATTGATAGAAAAAGACGTTAATAAATACAAAGAAATACTACCAAGTATTTGCTGAAATTGGTTTCATTTGAAGAAAAACAATTGTGGCTTAAAGACAAGAAAATGACAATGACTTTAGAACTGATAAAAATTTTTATTTTGTCAAAACGTCAATCATAAAAGGAAAGAAAAAAAAATAGGTCGAGAATGCGATATTTTTCTTGATCAAGTTCTGTCCTACCACCAGAAATAGGCTATACTTATAAAAGGCAATGTTTGTGTGCGCGCGATGTCCAGACGAATCTATCGCACTTACAGCCATGAAATTTGGTGCACAGGTAGTCGTAAAAGTGACTTAATGCACCTCTAAGCCCGAATTTTAAAATTTAATCTAGAAAAGTTTTTATTTAATGTTTTGTGCTTTTTTGGGTGATTTTTGAAACATTTTTGCCCACAGTATCGTTTCTGATTTTAGTTCGAAAAAAAATTATACACCATCGGATAGAACACACAATTTTCTTTCGAATGAAATTTGTTTTGAGCTTAAAACGTAATTTACTAAATATTCAGAATTTTTTAAAAAATAATCAGTTTTGCCAACGAAATGTTATCCTTGTTTTAAAATTGGCTGCATCCAACGTTCTAATAAAACTATTATTTTAAATTTTTCAGCTTAAAACTGGAACGGTTCTGTCGTATTTTAAACAAGAACGGTTAAAATATCTTTTCCCGTTTTTTTTTCAATTAATTTTTTCCTGGTCAGCTGAAAGATATTTTTCTCTAGTGAGCTTCCTGCCTTGACACTTTCTCCGGAATGTTGCTGGCAATTTGATTCACTGACGGGTGACGTCATAACCTTCAATTGAATGATTTCGATTATTATTTGCGGCAGTATCTTAACGTGTTTATTTGCCTCGCATATTTTGCTTGGTATATAATAATGATTTTCACGTTGCAATTTTTAAATATTGTTTCGGATTAACGTACTCTGTACTGTTTTTCTAGTTGAAATGTCATTATTGCGAAAAAAATAAGCGGGAAAATCAATAATGTGTATCTTTTGTTTTGATTTTGTTTTCAAAACTTTTTCATGTCATTGTGGGCGGTGTTTTTTTTCATTTTGTTGAAGTCCTGATTCCACGGGCAACGCCGTGCGCGTACTGCTAGTAGGGTATAAATTCAACTTTTATACTCTTGTAACTATCTCTAACAAATTCTGCTCCTGAAAATAGGAACTCGATCTTAAAAAGCAAAAGTTTAATTCTTACTCTAACTAAAACTTTTCTCTATTACTCTTCCATATTACAAATAAATCTCAGATGAATTTAATTTTCATTTTGAAAACCTTTTCACCTATGCTTTCTCAGTAACACACAAGTCAAAGGACTTGATCTGACACACAGTTTACGAACCGTATTTTAAGCGTTTTCTACCCGAATTCGATATTCGTGGCAAACGTTTTTAGACTTCTGGCATTGTGATTGCATTCATTAATCCGTGTAGACCAAGACGACCTGGTAATAAGTTCCCTGCTGTTCAACCAAGTTGTGATTAATTGTAATCTTTACTGAATTGCTTTGATTTAAGCTGAAAACAGGGTCCAAAAAATTATCCCTAGAAGGTATTTTAGGGTGTGTTCAGAGCAAATACTGCAAAATCGGCTATTGACACCCTAGGGATGAGTTATCGACACCACAGTTAATGACATCCTTTTATTTTTATTTAGTTGACTTTTAACTGTCTAACTGAGGTTAGGTTAGGTAAAACTGAACATTGACATAAAACCTTTTTTTTTAAATTAAAGATTAGGGTGTCAATAACTGTCTTGTTTGTTTATTATTTTTCCTGGTAGCTTCTGTAGCAGCACATTTTTTACAGAAAGCTGTTGACTGATATTTTAGTAATAGGCTTCCAACTTTTCAAAATACTGCATCTGTGGGTTTTGTAACATTTTCCTCCTTATTTTTTTTAAAGTCCGTGTGTCTTTAGAACGAAACCGGTCCGAATGCCACGAGGTTTTAAGAGTCCAAAGTTCATCTTCACATTCCTCCGAAATTAAAACGATAGGATCCAAAACGTCGAAGATGATGAATGTTTACGATCCGCATGGAAGTTTAGAATTCCCTCCAGAACAGGATGCGGCTATTCCGATGCAAACGAGGCAACAAAACACGGCGAAACGATGTTTTAAATGAGTGAGAACACAGAGAAAAGAGAAACGACCAGAGTCCAGGTAATTTTCAAGTCTATAAATAACTCCTTACGGCAAGGTTCAAACACAAAGAGAAAATGTTTATGGTTTTCATGAACATCGCACGTTTATTTTTCAACACAAGATTACAATGCGACTCACTTGAATTTCTTATTCTGAGAATAGAATTGGCTTTCAATGAGTTGGTGAAGATTCAATGCTCTGCCCATTAAAACAGAAAGAGTATTTTTAAAAATTGAGCTTTCTTAACAATTTCATTGTATGTATTGCCATAATATTGCACATTTAATAAAATTTTGTAAGAAGAAATTATTTTAAAATCTCTCTAATAAAAATGATTGTTTCATATATCTGACACCTACAACAAAAAAATTATGACAATGACATTTTGTCTCGCCCTCCTGCCGGTGGATGGCGCTGCAAGGACCTTTGACTTTCCGGAGAAGAACAAGAGACAGAGTGACTTGAGACTTCGTGCGAGAAGGTGCCTTTATCCCTCTCACAGGGACGGACAAAACTCGACATGCGTAGAGAGTTGAATATTATAACTTAAATGTAATGTAAGCTAGTTAATCTAGAATAATTCTATGTGGAAGATGTGTGAACAATGAATTTACTTTAATTCAACCATGGCCCAACTTTATTTTAATCGCCGATTTCACTTCCTGTGAGCTAGCCGGATAATGGCGGCTAAAAAATTGAATAAGCATCTAAATTTCAGAATTTGTTAAGGTCACTGCAAAGACTTCTCGCATTTATTTTTTATTCTTTTATATGGCAAGAGATATATCTTTTGCATGTAGATTTATGGGTTTGATTTTAAAATGTGTGCACCATTTTCAAAGCTTACACCAAAAGCGGAATTCATTAGTTCCAAAATCGAAAACCGTAGCTGATCCGTTAACGATAACGAAGAATTTTGAAGAAGAGATGTATAGATGAAAGTGGTACCGGAAGTGGTACCAAAGTCTTACCAGAAGCAGCACCGGAATAAAAATCGAAAGTGAGAACTTTAATCCTCGATGGAAGATAGAGAATTTGATAGTTGCATTCATGAACTTTTTTGAGGGTGAGCAGCCTAATTGTCGCCCAATAGTTAACTTCTGAACCGTTAGAGATAGACATATTGAAAAAATGCTTTAAATAAAGCAAAGAATTATAATTTATGTTGTTTGAGTCAACAAATAAATGTACGGCTAAAAAAATACGAAGTCTATATTTTTATACAGTCCCTCGGTCCTGTTAGTCATGTTTAATAAAATATTCTTGACGCAGTAACGTTTTAAACATACAGACTTCCACACATTTGCGACTAAAATCGGCCGAGATATGACGCTTTGAATTTCATTATTCTAAACCAATCAATGGCCGCCTCAAGCAAGCGTTTATTGGTGAATATTCCTCAAGGCGGCCATTGAAATGGTCTAAATAGTGCGTAATCGATGTGTGGAATCAGTTACAAAATTCCATCTTTACACACGTGAAAAAAAATCTAGTTAAATAAAAGTATATAAAAAACCGCCACGATGAAAACTTGTCAAAGATGCTTTTAGTATACAATTCATGTGCCTTTTCATGTTGTTGCGGATTTAAATTTATAAAATTCACGTGATTAGTTCCCAGGATGAACACCAAAACCTTTCGGATTTGCTATTAAGATTATAAACGTATAAGTGGTAAAAACAGGACGGAGAATATTGTGATAGAACGAGATGGAATTCAATGTCGATATTTTTTTGTATACAGTTTGTGTTAATGTTCTTTAGGTTAAAACTTAAATAAAACTAGACGCTCTCGACGCCCTCCGGATGGGATCGTGGCCAGCACCCACTTTGCTCAGCACTACCCTGTCACTTTGATGCTTCGAGGCACTCAGCCACTACTTTTTTTCAGTTCAGCATGAAGATCAGTAGAACAGACCATAAAACCTTAGTGGATTTCATATTCTTTGTAGACAACCGATTCACTTAAAATCTTTCAATAAACCTCATCTAGTTGCAATGTTTTGTATGAATTTTTCACGAATTTCGGCATAAAAGACTTCACATCTATGAATACAGAATGAAATCGTCCAAACTAAACAGTTTCAATCACCTACAATAGGTATTTTACAATATTTTTAACACGCCATTGTGATGGAACTGTTGGGATCTATACATATATTTAAAATAATATGATAAAACCCTCAGAGATTCCCCCAGCCCCAACCACCTAACGATTTCGACAATTTTTATTTTATATGAAATCTTATGACGTCTAGATATGTCATCAAGGGTCGCCTGTCTCCGACTACCCCCCATTTTCGAACGAAATCGAAAAACCCTTTCCCACTGTACATTCTCTATGGGAAAAAACCTTTGGACAGTTCGCCAGCAACAACCACCCGACGGATTTCGACAATTTTTCTTTAATATGAAAGCTTATGACGTCTAGATATGTCATCAATAATCGTCTGCCCCCCACCAACGCCCACTTTCGACCGAAATAGAAGAAACATATAGAGACTGTATGGTGGAGAAGTGTTTTTTCGATTCCGTTCGTGGTGGGGAGCAGGCG
>BGPR01036233.1:0-15630 GCA_013235015.1 Araneus ventricosus
CTTCGTGGATCCCTCCTTTAAAACATGTTGAAAATGCGTAGAATGATTCTAAAAGAAGTCTTTTCTGCACGCCATATCTAATGGCGCATATACAGCAGGTAAAGCAAATGCCGATCGAGTAATGGACATATATACCTTAAGAACTGCTCGTTAAATATGCATGCGTAACTAATGTCTGGCAGTCATTGTAGTTTATGAATATCATACACTTTATTAAACGACATCTGTTTACTGTTTTTTTCTGTTTGGTAGTTGATTTTAGTATGAACGTCTTTCTCTCAATAAAGCACGTTTTTTTTGAAAAATTTTGGTCGTATCTGCGGCATAAAATTTTGTTGTAGCCTGATTTTATAATATAATCCTTGGGTGCATATATGTTATACTAAGCTAAAGTGAAAATTTCATGCAAAACGGGAGATTTCCAGAGAATTTACGGAGTGAAAACAAATCAGTTTTGCTCTCTACTGTATAGATCTTAGATTTTAACAGAAATATGTATGAAATATATGAGAGAAAATTTTCTTTTAGCTGTTTATAACATCAGTTTTGAATGCCAGTTATGTAGAATAATTGTTGACCGTAATAACAGACAGGCAGTTTTACATGGGTGTATATATTTTAAATATTTAAGGTCAGAATTTTCTACTTACAAAATTACAAAAAGAAGAAAGCAATCATAAATGTTCTATACTGATTAAGATCTGGTAAAAAATAAAAAAAATAATATTCATTTCTTGTTCTGGAGATATCTATAATATATAAAGCTCATAATAGTGGAAATGATACTAAAATATCCCAAATTCTTCTGCTTTATCTGTTTTAACAAATTTTGTTATTGATATAAACATCTGCTCACTTTGTTTCAAAAGTTATCAAGAAGTTCAGACACGTTTTATTCTTTTTGTTTCTAAAAGTACTTTTCGGAGAAGGATAACAGTTTTCTGAGTTACGGTCAATAATTCCTGCCTGAGACTCCAGAAGAAACAACTCATTTGGAGGTAGAATTTGGGACGAAGAGATAACAGGTGCTTTTGATGCTCAAGCTACGATTCTTTTCAGAAAAGCCTTTATGGCACAGACAATTGGAGAGTTTTTCGGTATCTTTCGGGCATTAACTCACTGATCCGTAAGCAGGCTTAAAGAATTCTCTCGCTTTCAGTATCTATTATTAAATGTGCATTTTATTGAAATTTAACTTAGTAAGTTTTAATGATTTAGTTGAAAGTTTTCTAGTGAAATTCCTAAACCTATTATATGTGATTAGGCTTAAGCTTAATGCGTGTACTTTTTCGCGTTATGTGAGTTAATTAAACTGCGTGAACTGAAAGTTCCTGAATTGAAAGAAAGAGTTACCTGAATTGAAAGAAAATACTGCTCAGCAAAAAAATTAAGTTATTTCATGAAATTGTTGAATTAATACATGAGATATGCAAGGAATAGAAACCAAGATAAAACTATCTCCTGGATTCATTTCATTCTACTGTGGCATGAGATTGTAAAGAGAGCTGCGGTATGTTCTTGTGTGCGTATCATTTTAATTCTTGTACAATGAAGTATTTTAGCTTTTAAATCATTTGCTTTCAAGTCATTAACAGTCTTTTTTGATTATCGTAAATATTATCATTGGTTTATTGAAAGGATTAATATTAGTCTACTAGGGAAAACGTAAAAATTTCCTTACTTTGTTTTGCTCTGTAAAGTATGGTAATTTTTAAGTTCTGTTTGTTGGAAAAAAGAAATTGTCTCTAGAGATACGAAGAACATAGAACTTTCAAAATTAGTTTTGATTAAAATTAGGTTTCATCACGAATCTTAATTATCAAAATATTTAATAAATGCGCCCATAGATTCATTCATTAGATACATACTGTTATATTTGCCAGTATTGATTGGCATAAACAGATTATTCAGAATTAAGATTTTCTCTTGAATTGCAAAGTAAACTGATTATTCAGAATTAGGATTTTCTTCAGAATTACAAAATTCTATCTTCTATCTTTTAGACGAATGGTTTATTTCTGGTATTGAGTGTATCAGTGACCATAGGTCTGCACGCACCTGAAGGGAAGTAAATTAGAAAACATGGATTTTTATTTTAAGACGAAGTACAACTCCCAAAAATTTAAAAAAAGCCTCTAAAAGCTTTAAAAAGAAGCTTAAACGTAAAATAAAGAATTTTTTTCTGGAACAATGATTTGAGAAATCAAAGAAGCAAAGTTCAAAAAATTAAAGATAAAAAATAGCAATGCTCCAGAAGGCGTGGTTCAGGAGGCGAAACTTAAGTATAAAAAAGAAAGAGAGATCTGTAAGAAATTGTAATTAAAATTAATTAAAAATTAAAAATGTTCATTGTTGAATTGTTAGAGACAAAAAGAAAATGTTGGGAAAATTACTGTAGGAACTATCATGAAAAATATGGACACATATTCAAACAGACCTTCAATAAACATAAGAATAACAATTTTATTGCTGTGGAAGTTCAGGCTAACCTAAATGCCAACATGGAAAATAGGGTTATATGTTTAATGGATTGCTGCTACCCAAACGAAGGTAATATGAAAACGTTAGACTTTTTACCTGATGTGGATTTTATGACCAGTAAATTTGAAAGAAGTGATTATGACATTTGATAAATTCAAAAAGTGTAAGTCTCAGGGTTTGCAATGTATTGATTATAAAATGTGGCGTCTAATCTTTGATTCTAATTATGAATTTTTATTAGATTGTTTTAATTTAAGCTTAACTACTTTCCTAGTTGTTTTAATACCTTTTTACAGAAACTAGCCAAAGATCCAACCCTTTGTAATGCATACCGACCAGTCTGTCTCTTACCCACACTGAGAAAAATCTTAGAAAGATTATTTTTAATAAGACTTAATAAATGGTCGGATAACAATGATATTTCAGATAAAAATCAATACGGTTTTAGAGAAGGAGAAAACTGTGAAATGGCAATTTTAAATGTTTTAGACAAAGTGGAGTCATTACGAAAAGATAATCATGTAGCTTTGACTTCAATCAATATTAAATAGGACTTTGGCAATATGAATTGGTCGGTTCTTTTCAAACTTTTTTGGCGTTTGGAATGTGCCATCGTACTCCCAAAATTTCATTTACTACTATTTGAAAGACCGTAAAGTGCGCTATTCTGAAAACAGCGTTGAAATCGAATGCTCATGCTATAAGGATTGCCCGCAGGGCTCTGTAATTTCTCCTATTATTTAGAATTTCTATATGAACCCAATTTTAAGCTTAAGTGACGATAAGTATTTCATTCAAGCTTTTGCAGACGATCTTGCTCTTGTTACATATGGTAAATCACGCAGGAATCTCGAGGAAAATACTAATACCTTATTAAGTAATTTACACAACAAATTAAAATACTTAAAGCTCGATATATCAGTCAACAAAAGTCAGGCATTGGTTTTTAGATCATTATTGTCTCAGAAATAGTCTAAAAAGAATAAGACTGAACTACGGAGAAATCCTATTTTTAAAATTGATAAAATCAGTATACAAATAAAACGCGACTTAAAATACCTAGGCATTTCAGTTCATAATGAACTGAATTGGTCTTCATATATTTTAGGACTATATGAAAAAAGCTTATAATTTAACCTTTAATTTTAATAGGTTAATTAAATCCAACTGGAGCCTTAGCAAACCGCTAATTAAGTACTGGTATAAGACGGTGATTGAGAATTCCCTGCTCTATGGCGCTAGTGTCTGGGATGGGACACTCACTGTCAAACAAATTAAGTAACTCCACAGTATTCAAAGAATCTCTCTAATTAAAATAACACAATACTACGGAACTTCACCAACAAATGCTTCAAACGTTTTGAGTGGGATTCCTCCCCTCCACATAACAGCTCAGGAGTTACACGAAAAATTTCATGTTTGGAATTTACGGAAGAGTAAATATGACGTAATAGAAGATATCTATGATATTGATTACTTCAGGTCAGTAGTGAATACCCCAGCTAGAGAAAAATTTATAACACTGAATGAAAATATAGATAATTGCAATTCTGAGGTATACATGGACGGATCTAAGGCTGATGGTAACACAAAGTTCGCGGTGTGTATCTTCAGAAATCAAAAACTTTTCGAAATATATTGCTATGAGCCAAATTCGTACAACTCTTTTTTCCAAGCCGAGCTTGCGGCAATTAACTTTCCCGGGGGCTGGGTCTTAGAACCAGGAGCTAAAATAAAATTAAAAAAAAAAAAACTGACAGTCTCTCGTCAATCTAGTCGTTAAAATTTTTTAACATCAGATCCAGTTTTGTGTTAAACAATAAAAAGTCCATTAATAATGCGAGGATTATTCTGTGTCAAGGCCCATACTGGCGTCCCAAGAAATGAAATAGCTGATCAATTTGCAAAAACTGCTACAATCGCTGGGCAAAAAATTAATGTCCCTGCACCTTACTATTTCCTAAAATATAAAATTAAAGAATTTATATAAGCAGCTGGTGAAACTATTGGATGGAATCTGAAATAGGAACCCGAATAAAGGGTCTCATTGGGACTCTCATATTCTGCTGCAGAATCCTTTTTCGCATCATCAAATTTGATAAATTTTGAATTATTCATAAATTATTAAT
Source organism: Araneus ventricosus (assembly GCA_013235015.1). NCBI lineage: Eukaryota > Metazoa > Arthropoda > Arachnida > Araneae > Araneidae > Araneus > Araneus ventricosus. The sequence continues at coordinate 4,611 of BGPR01036233.1, forward strand.
AATAAAGGAGAGTAGGGTAAAACCGGATACTTTTATTTTGGCGTTATTAATTCTTCTTTCTAGTGGACAAATATTGAATAATTCTCTACTAGTGAAGAGAAAAGAATGGTCATAGTTTTCATGTTGTTTTTGTTAAATTCACTTCGTCTGTGAAGGTTTATTTGTTTTATGACGTCAACTCTCCAATGCTCGTTTCTTTTAAAACTCTCCTTACTTATTAATCATTACAATTATAAACACTATATTTAGTCCAGCTTATTATGTGTTTACTAAGGATTTATATCCCATCAAAAAATAAAGATTTGCTAAAACAATTGCTTGGTTCTATTTCGTTTTTCATAAACTCTACACTCAGGGTAAAACCGGATACTTCTTGTGGGGTAAAAACGGATACTAGGGGAAGCTACGGATATCCGACCCAAGAGAATTTTCTTAGGTTGTAGACATTTGCGTCAAATGATCTGATGGAAAGCATTTCCAATTTATTTCGATTTCCAAAATTTTCTTTTTTTGTAGTAATTTCAAATAGTACAAAGAATTATTTTAGTCAAAATTTTAAAAAGAGTTAAAATTTATTTATTCCATTATTTCTTCGCTTGCAAATAAACGATTTTTATTCCTTTTTTCTCATATAAAACTGAAAACGCATGTAAAATTAAAAATACTTTTCTCGAAGGCTTTGCAATCGTTTGTTTTTATTTAACGCATCGACATTTGGACTGATCTCGTTTGTTAGCTTGAATTTTAAAGAAGAAGGAATTACGTAGAATACAATGCTCTTCTTTTGCTTTTGGATTGGATTATTTTTCTTCTTATGCTTTTGGGATTTAGATAATTAAAATAGTAGCGGAACTCAGTAGGTCATTTACGTTTTTCCAATTTCTTTTTTTATACAACATCTGTTAGATTCTTAAATTTAATTTTGTCGTTTTTCTGTTCTTAGTAATTTCCAAACCAGCAGTGTTTCAATGCTCTAGTGACATTACTAGGTTCCCTATTAAATTCCTACAGATTTTATCACGAATTCAGATACGAATTTCGCGAATATTTTAAATTGACTGTCATTATTCTTAAATTGTTAATTATTGTAGCTATTGATAAATCTTTTAAAAACATTATTCTTCAGTCGTCAAATATTGTAATTATTGTTAATTTTTTTTAAAAAATCGTCTTTTTTCTTGAATTGTCAACTATTGTACCTATTGTTAAATCTTAGAAAATTGTTTTATTCTTAAATTGGCACATAAAATAAAAAAAAAATATGCTACTTTTCCAGAGAAAACTTAGTTTTCCCTAATTTCCCTTAGAGTTAACATGTGTATCCGGTTTTTGGGGTAAAACCGAGTACTTAGAATCATTAGTGAAAAAAGATAATAAAACTATGACTTTCCATGAAAGTTATGTTGCACTCTGACAAATAATGAATATTTTAGTAAAATTTGATAAGCTGTATGTCGAATAGTTTAGCTCCAACAGGTCTTTAAACCTTAAGTATCCCGTTTTAACCCATTTTCCCCTAATAATCAAAATTAAGTAGGAGAAACTTATAATCAAAAATAACTTTAATCTTTAACTTAATTAACTTTTTAATCAAAAATATATATCATAAGCCTTTGTAAGAAATAAACTGAATTCGTATAAAAAGATATTTTTTATAATTTTAAGAATGCATATTGGGTAATTTAATTTAAAATATTTATTAAAATTAAATTATTTTTAAAAATATTTTATACGCATGAATTTAATGTCCGACAAGTCTATTTCCTACTTCTGATTATTTTTATTTTCTTCCCACGTTCTGTTGTAGTTCAACTTTGCTCATTTACTTTGTTATTTTATATGAATTTGTGATAATATGTGTGATTCTAAAAATTTTTTCTTGAAAAATGTTTTTGAAACTTAAAAATATTTTAATATTTGTCTTAACTCATGCATATATAGTTTTGAAAGAATTATCTGAAAACAAAACACGTTTTGTTTTAATGAATGCAAATGCATGCAGTTAATTTTATTTGAATTGAGACCAACTAATGGGAAGTTAACGTGACTTAAAACAACTAGTTTGGTAATTTTTCTTAAAATTATCCCTTTTTCGAAGGAAAAACATATAACGTGAATCATAATTATACATAAGAGCAACAAACTATCAAATCACAGTTTTTGGAATTTCGACAAAAAGTAAACCCTATTTTATTTTTTTATGAAATAAAATCAGCATAAATCATGTTCTAACTACACTTTTTAAATGAGTTTTCTGAAATTTATGAGAAAACATTTAAAATTTCTTAGAGAATGAATAGTTTCTGATTATTTCCACATTTCGTTTGAAAGTTAATGAATTTCTTTTTATAAATGACTTGAAAATTCAAACAATCAATACAACATAAACTTTAACCCCTGTTTTTTTGAAAGAGTATTTTTTATCACATTAAAACTTAAAAGAAGGTAATTTTCATTCGGGGTATAAGGGGAGAGGCGCCGGATCTGTACCGCCACCTATATTGGAACGATAACTGTATAAAATGTTTGGAACGCAAAATAGGCAAATTGTGTTGTAAAGAATAATTGTGGTGTTGGGGTGCATTAGAACGTTTTTAAGAGAAGTGCTACGTGGTTACAGTTACAGAACTAGTGTTTTAGATTTAGATATCAACAATTAATTGTTTTAACAGAAGACAAGACTTTTCTTACGAATTGCTTGGCTACAATTTATTATAATAGATTTATTAAAATAGTTTAAAAATACGGCTAGGGATTTTTGGTTGTTATTGTCCAAAAGCCTAGATTTTGTCACAAATAGCTGCTTAAATTGGATTGTTTACATAAATGGGATTGTTAACATAAACTACTGGAATAGTTCAGAAAGCAGTTATCGTTACTAATAGTCCTCATAAATTGGAAGTGAATCAAGTCAAAGCGAAAAGAAAAAAAACCCATCAAATGTTGGATATAAAAGAATAAAAACTTTCGATACTTGTCATTTGTATTACTTGCGAGGAAGCAAAATGAGAAGAGGAAGTGATACAGTGTATAAAATATCGTACCTGGGTTCATGCAATGTGCGGTTGAGAATTAAACAGTATTTTTTCTTTAATTGTGCTTAAAGAACTTGGTGGTCCAATCTGGACAATCGGTTTCCTTGATTGGACCGATGATACAGTCTTAAAGTGTTTTTTTCTTACTATAAAGTGTATTTCATAAAAAAATAATTACATTGATCTGAAAACAAATAAATTACAAAGAAACTTCTACTTGTTCATCATTAACATTACTTCCTAACACTGTCATTTAAAAAAAATGTCCAGGTGGTCCAAATTCGGGAACTCTCTCCTATATATGTGGGATTCCGTTCAATTAAACAAAATGCCCACGGAAGGGTTACCTTTAAGGGGTAAATAGATCGGGTTTATGTCTAGGGGATTTAAGGGTTTTTATTGCTTTAAATTTAGAACAAAATATTACATAAAATAAACAAGGAGACTTCAAGTTAAATACAAAAACATTTATTAAAGTACTATAGGGAGAATTTACAAGGGGGAAAGATATATACACAGAAAGTTAACAGGAACATTTACCAATTTACATGAAGTCATGTTTATTGCCGATTGAGTTAGATTAACGAGGGATAGATGTTATTGGTTAGGATAATTATGGTATTAGAGATTTAAAGATTTAGAGAGCCATAAAGAAAGTAAGATGGGACATAGTTACCATAGTGGGAAGATCGGCGGCTTAACTGCGCCAAGACTGATCCGACTTACAAAAGAGGGAATGAGAGAGATATTAGCATGTCGGCTGCCTGCGGTTGCGCTTCTTTGAGCGTGCAGTCTGTTTTTTTGTGGTAAAAAAGAGAGCCCTACTCTGAAGAAGATCACTAACTCCATCTATTGCCAAATAAAATCATTAATCTAGCTCATTACAAACTAATTTGCGCAATGATTAAATTACTCTTTGTGGGTAATATCCTGCATATATATAGCTTCAAATTTCTGTAATCAGTAAAGCTTTGTACATAACTTGTCGTTTACACATTAAGTTATGATAAATTGAATTTCGAAAACATTTTCGGAAAATGTAACTGATGGAAAAAAGGAATCCCGAAAAGATCTATGCAAAACTTCCTTTACTCTTGTAACAATAAAAATTTCATATTATTGCTATCTCTATCAGAAAGAATGTAAACCTGATATCCTTTCACTGATGGTATTAAGCATAATGGAAAAAATTTGTTTATTCTATCAATTTATTAACCCTCTTTCTTTCTTAACTCAAAATCTGTTACATGATTCATGATATGATTTTTCTTCTTACTATTTCGTGTCTAAAATTCTCTTTACCCAAAATAAATTCTTTTACATTTCGTTCCTAAGCCAAAATATCAATCAAAATTTCTTGAAAGAGGAGTTTTTTTTGTGTAGACCCGAAATCTTTTGAAGAATATGTTCTTATTTCCCTCTGTAGGATATGCATGCAATAACTGGACTGGATTTGTGTAGAATAATGACCTGATGTAGAAAAAGTAAAAATGGTAACACACATTCCTTTTCTTTTGTTTGTATAGAAACCCTTTCATTAGTATTTTTTAAATATAGAAGTGGGTTACATTCCTTTAATCAAATTCTGTAAGTGATTCATTCACACTTACCAAACAATTTATCCAGTTAGAACCCTTTTCTCAATAACTTCGGACTCGCGCTTTGAGTCTTTGATACATCTGAATAATTCATAAACAGAAAATGTATCAAATATCTTTTAGGATATATTTTTATTCCAAGATGAGTCATGCAATTTTTTATGTGATTTGTATGCGAATATTTCCTAAAAATGCTTTTAGGTAGATTCCTTATACGAAGACTACCTTTCCCAGTGATTCTCATGACGCGGGATCTCCACAATTTATCCGACCATGATACCTAGAACCCAAAGTTTATATATATTTATATATGTATGTATGTATAGCGTTTTACCCATGGTTTCTTGTGAAAATGATCTATAAAGAAATTTTGATTGTATCGGCTAGGGATAGGTGTAGAGGAAGTGAAAGTCCCAGCCGAGTTGCTATGTTGACCATCAAACTCAATGGGAGAGGAATTGGTGGCAGACTGAAATATTCATTTCCCTAGAACTCCCTTACTATTGACGATAGAAAGATAATTCACCTTAGTTGACTAATTGCCTTTTAAGTCATAATCAACAACTTTTGCAATAAAAATTGTTTTGATAGTTACAGTACCTTAGAAATAATGGGTAATAATGTGATTTTCAACCTCTAACTGCGAATTCTTTTCAAACTAAGCATGTGACACCTCGTTGGAAAACTCTGATCAGTTACATTCTTCTGCAACCCCTTTCATCTTCATAACTACCACCCTTATGTAATTAGAAGTTGAAAGGTGGTAGGGGGATATTCTGCTCCTCATATCTTCTTATTATATATCTTCTTTCCTAATCTTCCTTTGCCTTCCTGCTTGCGGATAGGATTTTTTAAATAAAGAATCACTTTGTCAGGGTGCAAGAAATTCTCACAATTTATACCAACTAAAGCAGGGAGAGTTGTACACGGCAAGAAGAATAGTATTTTACTTAGAACCTAGTGTCGCTGTCTTCACATTTTAGTCTAACTTAATATTTTTTAAAAAATATTTAATTTTTACTCCGGAATTAATTTTTAAACTTTGTCCCTGAAACATTAAGTTTCCCTCTATGGACAAAGAAAATAACTTTACAAAATATCATAAATGGCAGCTCATGTGAAATCGTCATGAAATAGTTTATAAGAGAGGCAGATAATTTGTTCTTTAAGAAAATGTTTCGTTCTATTGCGAATTTATTGGATATATTCGAATTCATTAGTGTCATTTAGAGCTTGGTAAAGTTCTCAGAGTCCACAGAGTAGTATCTAATTTAATAAAAATAAGTGTACTACTTCAGCCACGTAAAAATCAAAGCACTTCAATTCAAAACTTAGTTTTTGTCTCCTCCGGGGACACGGTATCTCCACAGAGAGGATGGCATTGTCAATGAAAGAGACAGAATCTCAAAAATCATGATATAGTTAGATAAACTAAAATAATATCAATTAAAAGTTCTTTGGTAGATATTTTTTTATGAAATTTAGTGATTTTTCTTTTGTATTTTTGAAGCAAAATTAAATTTGAAATTATATTCTCGAAAAGAATTAAGGTAAACAATTCCTATATAATATTTATAATATTAAAGCTTCAATAATGTATTAAAAACATTTTAATAGCAGAATTTATTTTTAGAAAAAAATGGGAATATGAAAAAACAAAACAATCAGATTCTCAAATTCAGAAGAGAAGAGAGTCGAAAAAACTTAATACGAGACTTACTAGATTGCTTATTAATAAATAAATAAATATATGATATTCCTTAATCTAGTATATAATTGATTATTTTCCTGCAAAATATTGACTTTCATTTGTTTGAAATTCTTTGTAAATATTATTTAGCTAATGTACAATCAGTGCTATTATTTAAAAAGTGGTATTTATTTTTACATATTAAGTTTTCTTGCGCTGGTTTTTAATAACTAATTTTATTGTTTAATTATAAGAGATTAACCTGTACCAAATCTGCCCAAGAATTAGTCAATTATGCTTTAATTTAAAATGTGAAAGTTCCGTTGACTATCATGTCTCCTTCGTAGAGAGGTGAAGAATTTTAAAACAAAACAAAAATAAACAGTGGAAAAATAAAATAGAAAACTTGACCATTAATATAAGGTTATTTATTAAGCTAAAATGGAATCATGCATGCAATTTTTAAGATTTTTTTACTTTCTTTGTAAAAAAAATTTTTTTTAGCTATTTGTACCTTTTTCATGAGAATGACCCATTTGCATCATATTTTATTTCATATTTGATATTTTTTGACTTTTATAACTGTTTTAGAATTCTAGGGATTTTTGGGAATTTTTCAGACATAATGTTTTATACCGTAAATATCTATTGTGGATTTCGGTTTAATCTTTACTTTATCAAATCTTTTTCAAATACGAAATACAAATTTTCTACCAACCATCTGCTTTCTATAACTTCAGCTACCTATCAATTTATATAAACGAGCAATAAGTTTTAGATGCATTTACTCATATGATAAGGAAAATAAATAGCATAACAAATCATGCATAAATGAAAAATACCGAAAGTGCAATGCATTTTCTTTTTCCTATGAATTTAAAAAAACACGAATATGTGCATACTTATCTTCAATAAATGCCTTTTGGAAAAAGAGACATATTGTTGCTATCAATTTTTTCATATATTTTTGATATAAATTAATTTTAAAACTTTCTTAACTAAATACTAACTAAAATAACTCAATGCTTAAGTAGGATAAAACATGAAATGAAAAATGTTTATCTGTTACCTGTATGAAATAATATATTCTTATTAATGTTGCTATTCAATACCCTTTTGAATATTTCCTCCTGTTCCTATTAAATAGTGACAGGGGGAAATAAAAGAATAATTCTGATCGTTTACTTGCGGCATTTGGAATATAAATTTCTTTATTGGTTTATTTGTTTCTCTTTTGTGTCAGAAAAGTATCGAATTTTTTTACGAAAAATATCGAAAAAGGTTTTATTACTGTGAATCATTATCAGTATTAATCATGTAACCTTAACAGCTCTGAAAAAAACCTCATCAGTTCTTTATAAAATGCAATGAAAAATAACCTTTATAAACATTCAGTTCAATTTTAAATTAGATTTGAACAAACGACTTTAAATTTAATGATTGCAATTTAATACGTAGTTACAATCACAGCAAAAGTTTTGTTTAATTCAAAAAATGTTAATATTTCTGGGAATTTTGGAAACTTTATGCATTATTTGTTATGTTTCATTTTTTTCATAAGGAATGAGTGGAAATCAGCATTAAAATATCCTTGAAAGGAAAGCAATTTATTGAAACCCTAATTTCCCTTTTATTTCTCCAGTTTGTGACTTTCCCTAAACGAAACATAAATTACTGAAAAATAAATTGTTCACTTAACTTATGATCTACGCTAACCCATTCTTATTCTTTGCCTAAAAGGATTTCCTGACATTCTTCCTGAATAGAAAGTGAAACAAAATGAAACTTGTGTGAAAAATGAGAGGTCTTTTTTCCTTTTATCTTTTATGACATGTTCCGGCCTTTCGGTCTCTTTCCTCGAAATCTGTTCTAAAAGCTCTGCCAGACAGATGTAAGAGATTATTTAGATAAATGATCCTGTTTGCATCTCTGCTAGCTACAGAAACTAAACTTGAAAAGAAAAGGCTTTACTTCGAAAATAGAAGAGATGTTTACTGTAATTTTTAAAGGATATTTCAGAAGCTCTCTCGATAAAGCTTTCTACCGACAATGCTACGGTCATGAGGAGAATAAAATAAATCAAATTTTTCGAAAGAAAGGGAGAGCTGAAAATCTTACCACTATTGCAGACAGAAATATTTATATTATATTTTATAGAAATGTTTGATTTTCCGAGCTGTCAGTTTCAACCTAAGTATTCTCATTTATTGAGCTACATATCTTGCATGCCTTGATGTGTATATTATATAGGGTGGGCATAAGTTATTGGTCATTAATTATTCAAAAATTAATAAAAAAACTAATAATGTTAGAACTGCGTTTCTTTTTCTAAATCGTAGAGCAAATTTTAACAAATATATGATAGGTGGCGTCCCAGATAGCAATTTTAGTTTGCATCAAACTTGCAGCAAGCTTGCACTGCAAATCTGCAAGCTTGCATCAAGGTTGACACGACAAGAGTGCAAGCTTGAAACAAGCTTGTAGAAGCGACGAAGTCACCACGCAATGAACTTGCAGCAAGTTTGCAACGTCAAACTCATTGCAAACATAGCAAAAACAGAGTACGTAAAAAACCTCGGAATAGAAGGTACGACCTACCGCTTCCAAGGCGGACGCTTTAACCACTTGGCCAGATATAAACTCTGAGAGGAGAAGATAGATTTCGCTAATACATCACGCATACGATTTATTTTAAACTCTTTTCTTGATTTCATCAATTTTTTAAATTTTGTGTTGAGAACATGATTTCAAATCAAAGAGAGAGAGCGCAATTCTCGCTAATAACTACGTTTTGCTAGTAGAATAAATTATGAAATAAAAGTAATTACTTTTAAAATGGGACAAAATGTAAGTTATTATTTTTCAACAAACATTGACTGTTTTTTAGGTTTAATTTTGTTTATGAACGTTAAAATTTCAACATTAAGAAAAAGGCGATATAGTTTTCTTTAAAGTGAGAGTTCTATATTTAGTAAAAGGATGGAAAATGTTTCAATTTTTTTATAAAAAAGTTAGTTTTTTCACAAATTTTCATTGATTTATTGAATTAATAAAAAGAAGGACGGTCTAGGAGATGCTATTAAAAATCGGATGTTTTTTTTAAAACAGAGACAGAGATAATTATCTCTTTGTGCTATCATCTTTGCATCACGCTTGTTTTGCAAACTCACAGCAAGCTTGCATTGCAAGGAGGGGTGGCGAATCTGCATTGTTAGTTTGCCACAAGTTCGCTTCAAACTCGACGCGTCAAATTTGCCATGACGAGGTAATATCAAGTCAAAATCACACATGCTGCATATTTACTTGCTATATGGGGTACCGTTACGGCGTTCTGAATTTGCTACAGTGAGAGATTTCAATACGCAATGGCTACCGATCAGCAGAAGCCGATGCCTATTTCTGGTTTCCTTTTCTAGTTTTTCTTGAATATCTCGGAAACTATTCAGTTTTCAAATTTCGATTGATTTAACAAATTAAAAAAATGTAGAATTCCTTACAAATAATGCTTTTATTCTTCTTCTAGCTTTAATTGTTTCGAAGATAATGCCTCTCAAAAATGGGGGATGTCCAATAATTTATGACCATCTAGACCGCCGTAATGTCGCGTTATCTATCTGAAAAAAACTTGTTGTAATATTATTAGTTTTTTAAAATTAATTTTTGAAACTGGTCCAATAATTTATGACCACCCTGTGAAGCTCATTGATTATATAGACATCTTATCTGAGATCATTACATTGCGACGTACTGAATTTTACTAATTATAATTTATTCGCATCTAGTAAATTAAAATAATAGATTGCATGTTCTGTCTTCATCTCATTCAGATGATACTGACTTATGAATAGAAAGACTTTAATGAAATTTTAAGAAATACATATTTTTTGCATTATTCGGAAGAAAAATTAGTTAAAAAGCGCATATTTAGAAGCTTTAAAATGGTTTTCATAATCGAATAATCATTATTATTCGATTTTTCTTAATAAAAACGACTAATTATATTACTATGAAAGAAATTCAAACAAGCTTTCTATCTTATTTTTTAGCTTTTGTTTTCTTTCATTTCAATAAATCCAAGTAACAAAAATTTAACTTCATCTCACACTTTTCTTCTGATAATAACGAAATCTGCCATGTGTTTGGATTGAGGCTCATTAACCCTTTCAAGCTCACTACATATTTCGTTTTGAAAATTACTAAATTTATTTCAAAAATGAGTGTTAGACATGTAGCTGATCATAAATATGCAAAGGAAAAATATTTAGCAATTTTTATTTTCAAGAAATGTGTGGTTTCACAGTGAAACTAATGAACGGTAACGGGTTATTTTTCCTCCGAATAAGTTATCATTGGAAAGTAAATTAAATCATGTATTCAATTTATAAGTATACGTGAGTATTCAGGATATTCAACCTTCATAAAATTCAATATTACTTTCGAAGATTCAATTTAAAAAAATATCAATTTGTGCAAGAACCTTCATCATTTAGCTTCTCTCAGAGATCAAAAGCAATTTAGATCTTGCAATGATTTGTTAATACTAAAGGCATTGAACTGGAATTTTTATGTAAGTTGACCTATATATATGGCTCTCAAGTTATGGAAGAAAAATCACGCTACGATTCGCCCATGCGCAATAAAAAAAATGCCCAATGTGTGGTTTCACTGCGAAACCAATGAACGCGAAATGTTTAAAT